>VMDO01003649.1:0-139054 GCA_007922755.1 Pedetes capensis
GGGCATAGATATTAAGGAGCGTTATTGATTCTTGATCGATTGTTCCTTGTATTAAAATGTAGTGACCATCCTTATCTCTTCTAATTAGTTTTGGAGTGAAATTTAATCTATCTGAAATTAAAATTGCCACGCCTGCTTTCTTTTGTTCCCCCCCTGCTAGGTATACATTTTTCCAGCCCTTAACTCTCAGTTTATTCCCATCTAATTTCACTTGTTATTTATTTGCCATATGGATTAAAGATATGTTGGTTAATTTCTAAATATTTTGGCCTTTTTTTCTTTTAAATATTTTATCATTACTTCCAAGTTAATTCTCTTGAGGTAAGAAAATATGGATTTTGGCATAGTGATGCCTGTAATCCCAAAATTTGGCAGGCTGAGGCAGGAGGATCAAGAGTTTGAGGTCAGCTTGTGTAACAGAGGGAGACCATGTCAAAAAAAGAAAGAAGGAAGGAAGGAAAGAAGGAAGGGCAAATATGGACATTTTAAGTTTTTGAAATTCATTGAGACTTATTTTGTAGCCTTGCACATGGTCTATTTTGGTAAGCATTTCATGTACAATTGAAAAGAAGTTAATTCTGTTACTTTGAGATTTAGTGTTTAAACAGACCAAAGAGTCCAAGATAGTAGTGTTACTCAATTGTTCTATTATCCTCTGAACACACACACACACACACACACACACACACACACACCCCTCTATTTTAAAGGTTATTTTTGCTGAGTATAAAATTAATTCATAGTTAGCATCAGCTTTTCTTAAATTCCAAAACTTTAAAGATTGTTTTGGGTGTGGGCTGTTGGGTCCTTCTCCCATTTTTGCAGTGCCTGAGATCACTGCAGTTTTTTCTGTACTTATATTTCCAATAAGAAGTCAATTATCATATGTGTTGTTATTATCTTATGGGTGATGTGTCTTTTTTCCACTCTGGCTGCTTTCAAATTTTTTCTCTTTATCTTGTTTGCATCAGTTTGAAGATACACGTATGATGGGTTTTTTGTACTAACTCTTCTTATGTTTCATTGAGCTTCTTGGATCTATGTATTGTTGTCATTACCAAATTTGGAGATGTTTTAGCCATTATTTTTTTAAGTATTTTTTTCTGATTCATATTCTCTTTTCTCCATCTGAGAAATCAATGAAATGTGTGTTAGGCTTCTTGGTATTTTCCTACATATAACTGAGTTTCTGGTAATTATTTTCAGATTTTCTTCTACTAACTTAATTTGATTATTTCTATTGATTTGTCTTCAACCTTACTAATATTTCCACTGTCACTAATCTATGCTTAGGCCCGTATACTAAAATTTTCATTTCATATAATGTATATATTATTTATAAGACTTTTTGATTTTTTCTTTACTTTTTTTACTGAGACGCCAAATCTAGTCTATTTTTATTACTAACTTTATACTTAAATCCTCAAGAATGGTTTAATGGTTGCTTCAAAGTGTTCTGTTATTCAAATATGAGTCATCTCAGGATCTATTTATGTTGAATTCTTTTCCTATTTTTATTCTTTTATCTAGTTAGTGTTCATTGTATATCAGACACTATGAATAATATATTATAAAAAATCTGGATTCTCTTATCTTCCTTTGTATATCTTTTTTTCTTACAGGAAATTTTATTACTGATAATTTCCCATGAACATGTAAAGGCTTGGTTTTAAGGTTTATTTTTTTCTCTAAATTTTTAAGTATTTACTTCATCTTGGACTGTAGATTTTACTACTAAGTCATAGTCCTTATGACATTTCAAAGGGAAAACTCAAACAGCAATTACATTCTTAGGCATTTATTCCAGGGAGATTAAAAACTTATGTATACACAAAATCCATACACAAATGATCATATGAACTGTATATGTAGCAACCAAACCCTAGAAACAAGCAAGATAGACTTCATTAGGTAAATGTCTAACCAAACTGCCTTACAGCCATACTATGAATACTGCTTATGCAACATATTGAGAGGATCTCAAGACCATTAGGCTAAGAAAACTCCAGTCTCAAAATTTTTAATGTCCTCAAAATAACAAGGGCTGGGATTGACCTCAGTTGGTAGAGCACTGCTCTGCAATCTCTGAGGTCCTGGGTCCGATTACCAGCACCACAAAAATGGGAGAAGGATGTGGCAATCCACTCTCAAGGCAATCCTGAAACAGTCAGCCATTGAAAGCCCTATAAGGGTTGTTATGAGTCAGACATGACCCAACGGCACCTAACAACAACAACAACAACAACAGCAACAAAATTAGGGATATTAAGAATATTTCAGTTATTTCCAGGCATTAGAGATAGTTGTGGAGCAGTTGGGCATGACTCTAAGCAATAACATGAGGGAGATCTTTGTGATGATGGAATAGTTTTGTATCTTGACAGCAATGGTGGTTACGTGAATTTCCACGTGATAAACGACGTAGAACTATACACTCATATTACATTAATGTCCACATTCTGGTTTTGATATTGTACTATCATTACATAGGGTTGGGGTTTAGCTCACTTGGTAGAGTAATTGCTCTGAACACTCTGAAGTACTGGGTTTGATCCCAAGCACTGCAAAAATGGGAGAAGGACCTGGCAGCCCACTCCCAAAACAATCAGACATCAAAAACTTTATGAATAGTAGAGAGACACTGACATAGTGCCGGGCATAGCACAGTGTCGGAGAGTGTTTTGTTCTGCTGTACATAGGGGTGCTATGAGTTGGACCTGACTTGACAGCACCTAACAACAACAACAATGTCATTATGCAAGAAATAATCATAGGGAGAAATTGAGTGACAGGTATGTGAGACTTACTTTGCACTTTCCTGTGAATTTATTATTTCAAGTAAAAGGGTGTGTGTTTTTTTGTTTTGTTTTTGTTTTAAAGAAAGCCTGAGATTTTTACCAAGCCCCTCCTACTTGGTGGGATATAAACTCCAAAGTCTTTTACCACTGTGTTTGTCAACTGAAATTCTACTTATTTTTTTCAGATTCTAAATTTTTTATTGGAAATTTTTAATGTACAACTTAATGTGTTTCATTCCGACATGCATTTCATTGTGACATATATGCATTTTGTTGTACATTGCATGGATAAGTTCCCTCTTACCCTCTTGTGCACTTCCTCCCCACTTCCCACAGCCCCACCAAAGACCTCTCTTCCATTTGCATATCTTTTTGTGGTAGTATTTTTCTATATATCCTTGGATCCCAATTATGTTTAAGATCGAAACTTTTTCTGTAGTGAACTATCTTTTTACATTGTCAGTGCTATTAACCTGAATTTTCTATCACATCTGTATTATTAACATTCTTTGGTATTATTGATGTTATTATAATTATTTCCAGAACTATTAAAGTTAGGCTGTTCACCCTGAGATCGCCTATCCTCCATTCCTCACTCCTCTTTTTTCCTCCTCTCCCCCCTCTCCTCTCCCAGGATTTCCTCCTTTTGCTAGATCCTTCTCTCCTTCTTTTGCTCTAACTTTTAAGTGCTGCTCAGAAGTTTGGCATCTCTCTCATGCCTTCAAGTCATCCCTACACTGAAAAAGCATTGGCCAGCTGATCTGGGGGCTTCTCCCTACACATGTACTTCCTTTTCAGGAGCTCCCCCCTCAGTTTCTATTCACTCTTGTAGCCCCAAACTTCATCTTCTGATACCACAAACCACTATGACCATAGATTTCTACTTAAAATCCAGCCACCTGGTACTTCACTGAGTGCAGAATAGGCAAACAAATGTAGATCTGTAGATCTCACCCATTGTGGTTCTTTCTTTCAAGCATTGAATATGCTCTAAATTTTGCCCATTGTTAATCAGTGTCCAGTATCTTTAAATTGTATATATTACTAGCATATAAATATATATGCATAGATGTGCATATAAAACAATACCTACATAAAAAGCAAATTGCAATATTACTTATATTATTATCCTACACCTTTGAGTCTGGCAGTTTACAAACCATTTTATGCAAAGCAATCCTATAAATGAGAAGGAATATTATTATACAGTATATAACCTTTGTGGGCTGGGGTTTAGCTCAGTTGCTAGAGTTCTGCTCCACATCCTCTGAGGACTTGGGTTCAATGCCCAGCACCACAAACAATGGGAAAGGATATGGCAACCCACTCCTGAATCATCCTGAAACAATTAGCCATTGAAAATCCTATGAAGGTCTCCATGATTCTGACACGACTCGATGGCATCTAATAACATCTAGTAACAACAACATCACCTTTGTACAAATTACCCTAAGTCTCCTCATTTTCTGACATTTTTTCAGACCTTTACCAGTGCCTCAACCTCTGTGCTCTCCATGAATATTTGATTTCATTAGGGCTTTTCCTTATTTTCCAGCTATTTTCACTCTGCTTCATTTCCCTGTATAATCTCACTTCCATAATGTTAATTGTGTCCTAAGAATTACCTGTTTCCAGATTTGTATCTCAAATCATGACCTCTGACAAGATTTTGACTCATGTATTGGACTGCTTTTTGAAATTTCCATTCAAAGGCGCATAGATACCTCAAAGAGCATATTCAAACTTCAACACTGTATCTTCCCCTAACATCTGCTTTCCTTTCTCTATTTTCTATTTCTTGGAGTGGTACTATCATTATTAGCTCTTAAGCCAGAAACATAAAGGCTGTTTCTCACCATTCAGGCCCAAATCCTCACCAAATCCTTCTAACTCTACACCTAATTTATTTCTCTAGTTCTTGCTCTCTCCCCATCCTACCTCTGCCCTTGTTCAGTACCTCAGCATTTCTTGTCTACACTATTGCAATAAATTTCTAATTGGTGTCCTCATGTCTGATCTTGCCATAGACTAGGCCAGGGGTTACAGGCCTAAGAGGGCGAGCAACAAATTTAGACTGTGATCTAAATTAAAGAGGAACCACAGGGTCAGTCCCCCATGTATCTGTCAGCTTGTCGTGCTGTGGGGGCTTGTGTGTTGCTGTGATGCTGAAAGCTATGCCACTAGTATTTCAGATACCAGCAGGGTCACTCAAGATGGACATATTTCAGCTGAACTTCCAGACTAAGACAGACTAGGGAGAAGGACCTAGCAGTACACTCCGGAAACAATTAGCCATTGAAAACCCTATGAATAGCAGAGAAGCACTGTCAAATATAGTGCCACAAAATGAGCCTCCAGGCTGGAAAGCATTCAAGAAATGACTGGGGAAGAGTTACCCAACTCTCAAAGGAGAGTCAACCTTAATGATGAGAATGGAATAAAGTCCCTGAGACCGCCTTTTGCTGATGTGGCACAACTCAAAGTGAGCAGAAACATAGTGGATGCAACATTGGGTTCAAACAAAAAGATGATGTGTATTGCACACGTTGGATAGTGTTTTGTTCTGTTGTACATAGAATCATTATGAGTCAGACCTGACTCAAAGGCACCCAACAACAACGTGGGGTTAGTATGTGACTCTGTAAATATACATGTTGTTGTTGTTAAGTGTTGTCGAGTCCTACTCATAGTGACTCTTCTAAGGTTTTCAATGGCTGAGTATTTTGGGATTGCTTCAGGAGTGGATTGCCATGTCCTTCTCCCATTTTTGTGGTGCTGAGGATCAAACTGAGGCCTCAGAGAGCACAGAGCAGCACTCTACCAACTGAGCTAAACCTCAGTCCACTATAAATATAGAAATCCACCAAAAATTTGAATGCTTGTATAAGCAAAAAATTATTGTTCTTCTTTTTTTTTTTTCTAAGGATGGTAGACTGGTTTAATGATAGCAGTGCCTTGGGTGGATAGTGGGTAGGCAGATCACAGCTTCTGATGGCCCTTGTCTTCCCAGAAGACAGATAGTAAAGAAGGAAAACCTGTACAGAGGTAGGTCTCTACCAGCAGAGAAGACAAAGGGGCACAACTGAGGGATCCTAAGACAGATTTTATGGCCAATTCCAAAACTCAGATCAATGTGTAGTGAGAAAGTAGAAAATGTACTTCTATAATTTCACAGCTCACAAAATACAAAGTATGAGAGGAATGGTTTGGGTTAAGATTATTGACCTAACAATTCTCAGACTCCATATGGATTAAAACACTTCTTTTTCTTATAAATATTAAATAGACATTTGTGTCCTGTATTGCAAATATTCCCAAGAGTATGTCAGGGGGCAGAGAGAGATACCACATAACAATATCCCATGCAACCAGTCACCTATAAAAATCTCACCACAAATGAACTTGCACTTTGCCTTGCCAACAAGCGTCTTCCATCCAAAAATGCAAATCTGACAAAACATTGTCCTACTTAAGATACTTCAGCAATTCCTCATTACCTATCTTACACCCAACAGCCTTGGTAGGCTGTGAAAGCCCCCCATCACTCTTCTTCTCCTGTCTCTCTAGCTCTCTAACATTCTTACAGGAAAAAGTCTTCTTTTTCCACAGTTAGTCCCCAATGCTTCACCTAACTGTGAGCGTCAGAGGGAAGAAGTCTCTCTGACCTATCTTTGTGTCATCCTCCTTATTTAGCATGATGAGTGGCTCATAATAAGCCCTCAGAGAAGGTTTGTTGAAGAGTTAATTTAGTCTTGGATCAGCAAAATTTTCCCGTAAAGGGCAGGAGGTATATATTTTGGGCTTTGCAGCACCTAAGGTATCTATTGCCACTACTCAGCTCTGCCATATATGTACAATAAAAAAACAAATGGACATGGCTGTGTTCCAACAAAATTTTATTTGAAATAATGGGTGGAAGGCTGGATTTAGCCAGAGGACCACATTTTACCATCTCCTGAATTAAATGGGTGAATTATAAATAGACTGCTATGCTTGGAGTCGCTTGATCACGATTTGAAACCCTCTTTTCCAGGAGGGCAGCCTTCCCAGGTCCTCAGCTCATAAACTCTTCATAAGCTTCCACACCAAGGCCCAAGCCAGAGGGTATTCCAAGTAGGAGGATAATATCTGTTGATTTTCTCATTCAACAACTTGAATGGAGTCATTTTGGTTCAATGTCAATTAAAAGACAGGCATAAGTTATTAAAGTAGAAATTCACTACAATGTACATTAAAACAAGAAAGATCTTCCTGATGATGGGGGCTGTGATACATGGGGACTTCCCAACAGCTCAGGTTCCTATGGAAAATGAAAGCAAAAGTCAACAGAATAAAAAGGTGAGTTCAAGTCTGATTAAAGTACGAGGACGATAGCCGTGATCAGGGCATCTCTGGGGTTTGCCACTGTGGAAACAATTCTGAATAACTCGGACTTTGGAAAATTTAGGCATCCAAGATTATCTCATCTTCTAGGGAATTTCAAAAACTAACTTTAGGTTTCATTAGCAGTGGGACTCATAAATAACTTAATTCCTTGGGGCCTCAAGTTTTTGTTTTGTTTTGTTTTTTCAATGCTGGGGACTGAACCCAGAGCCTGGCGCATTCTAGACAAGTACCCTACCATGGAGCTGCACCCCCAACCCTATGGCCTCAATTTTTATATCAATAAGGTGAGCATAATAATATCCATATTTATGGGTTGTTTTAGGGATTACAGGATGTTCATGCTATGGTCTAGTGCTTTTATAAGGAGTGACCTTACCATAAGCAAAACAAGTCATAGAGGTACTGTCACTTAATGGGGTAGATGTGTTCTGAGAAAGGTGTCATTAAGTGGTTTTGTCACTGTGTGAACATCATAGTCTGGACTTACACAAACTAAGACAGCTACAATGTCATTAGACAATATAATCACATGGGACTACTGTTGTATATGTGATTCATCATTGACTGGAACATTGTTAGGTGGCCCAGGATTGTACTCTTGCTTTGGAAGACCAAGTTTTAAGTAAAAGAAAAGCCAGCCTGTATGTAGTTGCCTGAGCACATCCTCCCTACCCCAGAGGGAAAGGCTCCAAGCTCTTGTTTTCTTACTTCTCCCCTCATCTAATTATGTTCTACAAGCAAGAGTTTCTGCTTAGACACCAAACATATTGGAGCCAAACACTATGCATATCAAAACAAAACAATAAAAATGAGGCACAAAGAAGAAAGCAAATGGAAATGGAAGCAAGTCTGTAGGGATTTCCTCCCTTTATGAGGATCAAATCCCATGCATGGGGACATCGGAGGGCAGGATTGCAGCCTAGTTTGCAAGGATCACAAGTTTCTTCATGTCTCCTTTCCCTGTTTCCCTTTCCCAAGTCGTTTTCCCTTTCTTGCTTGCTTAAAGGAAGAAATTAAATGAACACTCTGATGAAATCTTAGGGTCTTGGTCAATTAGTTTTCAGTTACACTGGAGTGGGGTAGAAGGGGAGAAGGGTCGACATGTCAGCTCCCTTAGCGCCTTCTAGTTTTGTGTTGAGTAAACTTTCAGAGACATACTAGAAGCCGTCCTGGTGGCATGGCTATTTCACATGCTGAAAGGACCATCTTCTACATTGTTTTGCAGAAAAAATAGAAACCACCTGAGGATCTTCTGAGGCAGTAGGTCAGGAGGAGTATATAAAGGTCTGCATGTCTAACAAACACCAAGGAGATGCCCATGCTGGGATCCAGGGACAAAACCTTGAATAGTGAGTTTGCACCATCTTAGGGCAAACATTGGCTGAGCATCTATTTGCGCTGTCCTCTACCTACGTGATGTTCACACCCCAAAAGCCCAGTCGTGGTGGCTCACACCTGTAGTCCCAGCAACTCAGGATGTGGAGGCAGGAGGATCGCCAAGTTTGAAGCCAGAGGCAGCCTGCATAACTTAGTGAGACCTTGTCTCAAGACTAAAAATGGGGCTGGAGGCACAGCTCAGTGGTATAGCACTTGCAAATCATGTGTGAGGCCTTGAGTTCAACCCTTCCCCAGTACTGCAAAAAAAAAAAGAAAGAAAATAAATAAATAAATAAATAAATAAATAAATAACTCCCTCCCTAAAGCCTATTTTCTGGGGTCTCCAGAAGAGATCTGTCCTGGTGTCTGCTGCAGCTGAATTTTCTCACATCTTCGATCCAGCTCTCAATTTTGATGGGATCTCTATTCTTCAGGTACGTGGGAGGTGTAAGGCCTAATACTAAGGCCCAATATTATGCTTTGCCTTGACATCTTATGAAATTGGGAGGGCTTCCAATGGCTTAACTACAAGTTCTCCTCCTCTCCAATAAGGTTCCCAAGCCTAATAACCCTCCTGACCAAAGGGACCAGGTGCAATTCCTCCTTATGCTTGAGTGGTGGGTTTTCTTCCCCTTCTATCCCACAGAAATATTTAACAAGCCAATCACATCCTGCTGAAGGAACTAAAGTTCCACCCTACCTTCTTGATACTACAAAGCCTGTTTCACAGCCCCTGATTATTCATTATGTTCCGAAGACAACCCCCTTATGGCCCTGCAGGGGGTGTGTTGCCTTTTCCCCAGGACATGAGCATGTGTAATTGATAAAGCCCTGTAGACCTCATCTGTGCCATTTGGGGTGTTCTGCTTTCCACCATCCAATTATAGCCCTAGGGCAGGAGTCTCTCCCTCATCAATGAGGTAGATGGGGAGCTGTTAAAACAATATGTGATTTGACTTTGACAAGGGTCTTTTTGAGAAGAATGCTGAAGTGTGGTTTGCTGCACAAAACATGGATTGAAGACAGCTTTAAAGTTCCATTTCTTACCATCATTCCCTCACAGGCATTCAGTCATGAGCTTACACTAATTCCTAGATGTCTTGTATTTAAAATCTTTGTGATTGAACATTGAATTTGTTTCAATGGCTCTTTTATTTATGTTAATAGTATTCACTATCTAACACAAAATTGAAACAGTTTAGCTACTCATATATATTACAATTCACCCTGAAATCAATTTGGACTATGTTAAACTCAAAGATGGAAGCAGGAGAATCATGAGTTCAAGGCCAGAGGCAGCCTGTGTAACTCAGGGAGACCCTGGCTCAAAATAAAAAAATAAAAATGGGTTGGGAGTGCAGCCCAGTGGTAGAGAAGCCCTGCATTCAATCCCCAAGTACTATATAAATATAATTTCATTGTTATTGTTTGCTCTTGAGTTGGATCTGACTCATAGCAATCCTCGTCGGGTTTCCAATGGCTGATTGTTTTGAGATTGTTTTGGGGACTGGACTACCACATTCTTTTACCATTTTTGTGGTGCTGAGGATTGAACCTGGGTCAATCCTGTGTATATATGTATGTGTGTGTGTATATATATATATATATACATATGTATATATATATATATATATATATATATATGAGAGAGAGATAGCATTAAAGGAGTTATGTACCAAAGAACACATACGTATGATTATATTTTATAAAATAAAAAATAGGTAAAACTAGTCTATGGTGCTAGAAGTCATAATAGTAGCTAACTTTGGGGAAGATGAAAGAGCAACAGTTAGGAGGAGAAATGAGAAAGGCCCCTGGGGTTACATTTAATGGTCAATTTCTTGACCTAGGTCATAGTTTAATATGTATGTTTATGTTATTGTGCTATACCCAATTTTCTTTTTCTATATACACCATATTTCAATGAAAAGATGTACTCTTTCAGCACTAAAAACCCAATAGCCTACATCCATAAAGTTATTTCTGCAGCTGTAGCCCTGTGGCATCCAATCCCGTCAGATCTCGGAAGCTAAGCAGGACCGGGCCTGGTTAGTACCTGGATGGGAGACCGCCTGGAAACACCAGAAGCTGTAGGCTTGGGAGAAGGACCTGGCAACCCCCTCCCAAAAATCAATCTGCCATTGAAAACCCTATGAACAGCAGAGAAGCACTGACAATAGTGTTTCCCCTGTTGTGCAGAGGGTCGCTATGAGTCGGATACCGACTCGACAGCACCTAACAACAACAACAATAAAGTTATTTATTAAGTGTCTATTATGTGCTTAATATGAAGATAAGATTTCCATAGTATACAAAGTAGTTATGGCCCCATGGTCCCCTGTAGTAAGTCAAGATGAGAATTGGTCATTAAAAATTAGTACCCTTGGTAGTAAGTGATAAAGCCAATAAAAAATGAATGTGCAAACTAGTGCAGGAGTTCAAAAGAAAGAACGATAATTTCCAGCTAGAGGATCAGTGGACATTTCATGGAGGAGGTGACTCCACAGCTGGGCCATGAGAAAACAGGTGAGATGTGCATATGTGGACATGGTAGAAGACATTTCAGGGGTAAAGGAGCCAATAGGTGACTCCAAGGTAGATGGGAAGAGATCAAGTGCTGTAGGGTGGCTGAAGAACAAGAACGGCAGGGATGATAGGAACTAAAGACAGAAATGTAGCTAGAGTCTAGGCTGGAAGTCTTTTATTGTCAGACCAAAGAGGTCTGGTTCTATCCTGCAGTCTTAAGGATAAAGAACTGAACTTATGGAAGATGAAATGGCCACAATATGACCATCAGATCTTAGGTGAGAAGAGCCAAAGAAGAGACCTTGGCTATCCTGAGGTGAACAGTGCTTGAATTCAAGCATTTTCAGTGGAAAATGGAGAGAGGGGCCAATCAAGCATTTGAAAGAAGCAAATGAGTCAAATGGACCTGCCTTTTTTTCTTTTTGTTTTTGTTCCTGTTTTTGTTTTTGTGGTACTTGAGGTTGAACACAGGGATTCACACATATGTTTGCAAGTGCTGTACCACTGGGCTATACTCACAGCCCACTTTTTAAATTTTTTATCTTGAGATAAAGTGTCACTAAGTTATGCAGGCTGCCTCTAGCCTTGAACTCACCATCATCCTGACTCTGCCTCCTGCGTAGCTGAGATTACAGGTATATGCCACCATGCCCGGCTTAGATTTGATATTTTAACTCCAATACTACCACTTCACTGATTTGTAAACTTGGATAAAACTTCTCTAAAAGTTAAATGTAAAATTAGCTCAGATGGTAGTGCTGCTCTGTACTTTCTGAGGACCCAGTTTTGATCCTCAGCACCACAAAAATAGGAGAAGGATGTGGCAGTCCACTCCCAAAAACAATCCTGAAACAATCAGTCATTGAAAACCCTATGAGAGTCACTACAAATCAGACACCACAGCACCTAACACCAACAAAATGGAGCCAACAATAGGATGTGCTGAGGATTATGAATAGGAATGAATATAAAAGACCTAGCACATGACTTAGAGCAGAAACCTGATGGTAGAGTTCATGATAATTATTATCACCATCCTGGCCATCTTTACCTCAATTTTCTCTGGGTTTAGTTTAAATTAGATTTTTTTCACCCCGAAGGTGAATATCAACATTTAAAGCCATCTCCTTCAACAAATTGAAGAACTTTCAAATTTTTTCCCAAACATAATATATAAAATGAAACAAAATATATATAAAACAAAACAAAAATATGTATGTGCATACATACATGAGTATGTGTGTGTCTTTGCACATTTTCTACATCAACAACAACAAAAAACCTCTCTAGAAATCAAAGACCATGCATGATAAACTCCTTAGATGGACTGATGACCAACTGCCATAAAGTCTGAACTCAGCCTCAAGGTCATGAGTCACCCTCATGAATGCTCTGGACTGAAAGAGAGGCTTTTTTTTTTTTTTTTTTTTACAAAGCCAATTTTATTTATTTATTTAACATCAGACACCACTCTGTCTGACTCAAAATGTGGTTAGCATCTGTAACAAAATCCATGTAAATAGGTCTCCCATGAGCCATTGCAAAGATCTTCAGTAACTTCATGCATTATGGAAGCTTATGTAAGTGCGTGTTGCCTCAGGCAGGCCTTTTCAGAACTCCTTGGGGTTTCTCTTGTGATTTTTGTGTGCTTCTGCCTTCAGATGCTTGAGTTCTCTGAATTGTCATCCCACAGAGATGATTTCAATCCTGGATTGAAGAGCCAGTCAAAAAGAAAAAGGCAGATAGCAATTATTTTTCCCTTCAGAATTAACTTGTCTGACATGAAACTCATAAAATGGATGTCAAGAAAATAGACTTAGTGTCACCAAAAAAAATGAAGAGTTGCCTGTGTTTTTAAAACTATCTTGTGAAAATGAAAACTTTAGACCACCAAAGAGTTAATTTTCATAAAATATGTGCTGTTCACTGGGGTTTATTATTTTACATTTAAAATTCACTATACATGTTTATGACAATTAAATAGACTCAATTTAGTTCTGGTTTAGATTAAATTTGGGCTGAGTTGGATATATTATCTCTCTTATGTGATAAACTTATTAACTTAAAATATAAGGAACAAGTCTCTCTCATTTACACAATTCTAACCAGCAGGGATACCTGGATTCTCATGTTAGAGGAGATTAGAAGTGAGAAGGAAGCTAGAATCAGATACATTGACAATTGTAAGCAATGTGGGCTAACAACCTGACCGAGAGTAAACTAAGGAGAAATATCTAAAGCACACATATGGAAACATAAAACCATCAGTTTGGAGTCATTAAGTATAGGGATAAATGAATAGCTACTGATCCCCAAATCATACTGAGAAATGTTCAAATAATCATCATACATATGTCATAAAGTCATGTTACATTTAAGAATGACTCCCATCCAAAATGGTTTAAATTGATCTTTTCCTGCTCTTAGGGTTGATCTTCAGGTATTCAAAAAAATTTTATGTGTTGTTGTTGTTGTTGGGTGCCATAGAGATGGTGTCCAATTCATAGTGACCCTATATACAACAAGGAAAGACTTATTCTTCAATGTCAGTGGATAAAATAATATTAGTGTGTATTCATAAAAATGGTGGCATCTATCAGTTATATTAGTTTTAAAAAGTATAAACTATGTTAATTAGTCTTCCATTTTCATTTAATTTCCAAGGTAAAAATCAAATATTGTATTTCTAAAATAATTCCATGGCAGAGTTTCTTGGTAAATTGGTTGCAATTGATGCTTTATGGCTTAAAATATATCTATAATATATATTATCTATACGAAGGTCTTTAAGATGTCCCATAAGAAAGAAACAGTTTCACTTTTGTTGGACTCAATCTTTCCTAAACTTATTTTTACCAGTGAATTATCTTTGATATAAAAAATT
Source organism: Pedetes capensis (assembly GCA_007922755.1). NCBI lineage: Eukaryota > Metazoa > Chordata > Mammalia > Rodentia > Pedetidae > Pedetes > Pedetes capensis. The sequence goes on from VMDO01003649.1 coordinate 13,972, forward strand.
ATTTATATTTTAGAGTATTTGTGTTCTTCCAATTGTACTTCTGGAAATACTGTAGCACAGAATTACAGATGGGAAAACAAGGTCAAACTCAAAGGTTACATGCATTTTTTTAATCTCAAGCATGGCTTATTACTATTTTACCATTTTCATTATTTAAAATGCCTCTCCAAAATAACACCTCTGTGCAGACAGTCCTCATAGCAGGTTTTTTGATGATTGTGTCAAAGTTCTTGATTTTCAGCTGGTAAGACTCAAAACGGATTCTGGGATGAAAGTTCTTTCCTTTCCATGTCCCAACATTTCCCTATATTTCTATCCTATCTCAGAACCACTATAGACCTAGCCTCATAAACCTGAAATGAAGCCCTCAGGAAATCTGAATGAGAAACATTTTGGAGATCGGACCTTGCAAAGTTAGAGGGGCTTAAGTGACATCATAGGCATCCTATGTTCTATGCTAAAAAATCTTAACGCCAACTTGACTCAAATTAAAATTGTTCAGTCAATAAATTATCTGCGTATTTGTGCAAAAAATAATGAAGGGTCTTAAAAGATAACAGAATCCAAAGTCCATAGCGCATCAACCACAATGTCCAGTACAAAATAGAAAATCACTCAGTATCCAAAGAAACTGGAAAATTCAATCCCTAGTCAAGGAAAAAATGAGTGACTAGAAATTGATATTAATATGTATTAATCCTATGGGTAGATCAGAAAGGGATATAAAAGTAATTTTACAGATGTACTCAAGAAAAAAATGGATACATAAATAACTATAAGGGAAAATATTGTCCTAAGGAATGCACAAAAAGGGAATCACATTTGCACTCCTGTCATACTTTGTTCATTACAACTTTAGACTTCTGCCACATTTATTATACAGCTGTTCATAAGTCACCTTCTGATGACATTAGAATTACATTCAGAGGCAAGACTGTGATTCACTAGGATTTTTTCCCTACCCTAAAATTAAAACTCAGCACATGGTAGGTATTGAGTATATATTTGGTGAACTGAAATGCTAAATTTTATTTTAACAGGTAGGCATAACTAATTATCCAAGAGCACAAGCTGACTGAATTTCTTCCAACAGAGCTATTCAATAATGTTAACGTTTGTTAGCCTGCAGCCATACCACTGTGGTATCTGATCCCATCAGCTCTCTGAAGCTAAGCACGGTTGGGCCTGGTTAATACTTGGATGAGAGACCACCTAGGAACACCAGGTGCTGTAGGCTTGGGAGAAGGACCCAGCAACCCACTCCCAAAAAACAAGCCACCATTGAAACCCTGTGAATAACAGAGAAACAATAACAATACTGTTTCGTCTGTTGTATGTAGGGTTGCTATGAGGCGGATACCAAATGGATGGCACCTAACAACAACAATGTTTGCTACTTGTCATGTCAATATAATACATATATACAATGAGCCAGACACTTCAGTATCGGTTTTCAATGGACTTTAACTATAATGTTGACTATAGAAAGAAATTAAAAATCATAACTTGATAAAAACAAACAACTATAGAGATATATGCAGGGTTTAAAGAGAGAGGACTCCTCAGAGAGAGGGCTCCCTTCTAATCTTCCAGGAAGATGGTAAGACATGAAGTGAGTCTCAGTGAAAAGAAGGTACATTAGTGACAGAAACATAATGGGAAAGGATATTTGTTGTTGTTAGGTGCTATCGAGTCTGGTCCAACTTGCAGGATTTTCAATGGCTGATTGTTTTCGAGATTGCTTCAGGAATGGATTGCTATATCCTTCTACGCTGTTTTGCAGTGTTGGGGATCAAACCATGGTCCTCAGAGAGTGTAGCACGGCACTCTACCAACAGAGCTAATTGATTTAAGATAATCAATTTATGAGGACAAAAGGTTTATTTTGACTCACAGACTAAGGCTGTTAGGTGCCCTTGAGTCAGGTCAGACTCATAGCAAGTCACTCATTCTCAAGTCACTTCACAGGGTTTTCATTGGCTGTTCATTTTGGGTTTGCTTCTGGAGTGGATTGCCACATCCTTCTCCCTATTTGTGGTGCTGGGGATCGAACCTTGATCCTCAGAGAGTACAGAGCAGCACTGTACCAACTGAAATAAACCCCAGCCCTCACAGTCTTGTGTTGTTGTTGTTAGGTGTCTTCAAGTCGGTATCTGACTCATAGCATCCCTATGTCCAACAGGAAAAACACCATTGTCAGTGCTTCTCTGCTATTCATAGGGTTTTCAATGGCAGATTGATTTTTGGGAGTGGGTTTCTGGATCCTTCTCCCAAGCCTACAGTATCTGGTGTTCCCAGGCAGTCTCCCATCCAAGTGCTAACCAGGCCCAACCCTGCTTAGCTTTTGAGAGCTGATGAGATCGGAACCTACAGGGCTACGGCTGCAGGCCCACAGTCTTATAGGTTTCAGTAAATGATTGGGTGGACTCATTGCTTCTACACATCTGGTGGGGGACAGCACATCATGGTAGGAGAGCATGGCACATCAAGTCTTCCCACTTTATGTCTGAGATCCAAAAGAGAGAGAAAGAGGAAAGGGGCTGGGGTCCCACTATCCCCTTCAAGGACACACCCTGAATGTCCTAAAGACTTCTTATTAGGCCCTTCTTAAAGGTTACACCACATGCCAAGCCTCCAACACCTGGGTCTTTGGGGACATTTGGAGGACTATAGAAATTTCCTATTTCTTAAAATTAACACTTCGTTTTCCTTCTCAAGTCGTCCTCACATACATCCCCATTCTAGTAAATTGCACTGTCGTCTACTATTCCTTATGAAGGAAAGCAACTGGATCCTACCTGCTTACTTCGCCTTACTTCATCTTTACAGCATTTGCTTTTATCTTTCTCCATGGTCACCACACAAACTCCAAGTACTGTACCTCTCTAACTTCAACTACTTTGCTAACATCTCAACTGTTTCCACTTCATTTCCCATTAATCCATTCCCCACAATAATCATTAAAAGATGATGGAGTTTTGCCTCCTCCCTATGAAATACTCTCCAATGGTTTCTTATTTTGCACAGAATAAAGTCCAAGGTCTGAATTTTGTCCTCCATGACCTTGCATGTACCTGTATACTTGGATGTGCTTTCTTTTCCAACTAAATCTCCTGATATCCCCCCCAAGGCTCTCCATGCTCACCTATGTGAGTCTTCTCTCAGGGTTTCCCATTTGTGCTTGTCAATGTGGTCTTCTTCCCAAGTCTTCCCCCTGATCTTCACGTAGCTAGATTCTTTCATCCTTCGAGTCTCATCATAAAGTCACAATCTCAGAGAGGCCTTCATTGAACATATACTACCCATTGCAGTTCACTAGGTTTCTCTTCTTTTCTTTTTTAAAGGCTTAATTATGGTTATTTTCATTCATAGTAGATATCCCCTTAGGGGCACAAGGTCAAAATATTGTACTATTTTAAAATCACTTGCAATAATTTTTCCCTGTGTGTTGTTATGCATTAATTTGTAGTAAAATTCAGTTAATTTGCTTATTTAGAGGTTTACAAATTTCCTTTTTGGTTGGTTTATATTTTTAAATATTTTAACTGATACAAATGCTGATACAAAAATGATACTTATTTATGGGGTGCCGTGTGATGTTTTTGTACATGTATTCATGGTGTAATATTTAAGTCAGGGCAAATATATTTACCCTTTTCTGTGCAGAAGGTTTTTAATTTCATTTTATCCCATTTTTTAGGACTTGAATTAATGTCTTTATTCCACCCTGAATTGTTTTTTGTACAGGGTGAGAGATAGGGATCTAATTTTTGCGTTCTATACAAAGATACCCAATTTTCCCAGCATCATTTTTTGAAGAGGATATCCTTTCCCAAAGCCAGCATCCATACCACTGTGGCATCAAATCCTGTCAGATCTCTAAAGCTAAGCAGGGTCGGGCCTGGTTAGTACTTGGATGGGAGGCCTCCTGGGAACACCAGGTGCTGTAAGCTTGGGAGAAGGACCTGGCAACCCACTCCCCCCCAAAAAATAAGCCATTGAAAACCCTATGAATATCAGAGAAGCAGTAACAGTATTGTTTTGCCTGTTGTACCTACGGTCATTATGAGTCAGACACGGACTTGGTGGTACCTAATAACAACAACAATCCTTTCCCAACATGTATTTTTGGCATCTTTGTCAAGAATCAGGTGGTTGTAGCTGAGTGGGCTTATGTATGTTGTTATTAGGTGCCATTGAGTCATGTCTGACTTATAGTGACCCTCATAGGGTTTTCAACATCTGACTGTTTTGGGATTGCCTTGGGAGTGGATTGCTACATCCTCCTCCCATTTTTACAGTGCTGGGAGTCGAACCTGGGACCTCGGAGACTGCAGAGTGGTGCTCTACCAACTGAACTAAGTCCCAGCCCCTATGCTAAGGTATAGGTCTTCTATTCTATTCCATTGGTCTAGATGTCTGTTTCTGTGCCAATATCATGCTATTTTGTTACTGTGGCTCTGTAATATAATTTGAAGTCAGATATTGTGATACCTGTAGCATTGTTCATTTTGCTCCAGATTGCTTTGGTTATTCAGGGTCTTTTGTCCTTCTGAACGAATTTTAGGATTTTTTTTATATGTCTATGAAGAATGTAATTGAAATTTTGATGGCTATTCCATTGAATTTTAGATAGCTTTTGGTAATATAACCATTTCCCCAGCATCAATTTTGCTGTGAATCTGCAAAGTCTTTCCATCTTCTTCATGATGGCTAAAGATTTTGAACACTTTTTCATATATTTATTGTCATTCGTATTTCATCTTTTGAGTACTTTCTATTCAGTTAACTTGTCTGTCTATTGGTTGGATTTTTCCCCCATCATTTCATTTAAAATATAAACATCTTATCATTCCAGAAAGTTCCATCTTGTGTATTTCTATCAGTTGCTTCTCTAAGAGGCAAACACTATTCTATCTTTACCATAGTTCTGTTTAGCCCATTCTAAAAACATATGTCAGATTAAAAAATAATAATAATAAAGCAGAATTCTAACAACTCTGCCAGGCTTTATTACAATGTCTACTTGTGAAATTATTTTGTAATAAGTTATGGGCAAAGCTTACTGCCTGACTGCCTGTTCTATCACTCAGGCTGAGAGTTGCTCTTTGTATAGCTGTTATAGGTGTGGACTTGGCTGACAGACAGGCAAGCTGTCTTCCCACTGTGGTTTCCAGTACTGCCTGCATATGGAGTCCCTCTCTGTCTTAAGGCTGAGACCCTGCCATCATTTCTTTTTCTGTTGCAGCTGTACTGGTGCTTTGATGTGAGACTTGGTTATCAATTTTGGCTCCATCACTTATATGATTCTGTGACTGGGCAAGTTTCTTAGTCTCTCAAACAAATAGTTTCCATATATATAATATGGAATAGTATTACTTCTCTTATCCAGTTAGTTTAAAGATTGTTACAGACCTTGTGCATAAATTAGCCCACTGTCTGACACACATAAGGAGTACATTTCACCTTAGCCATTATCATAATTATACTAGGTCAGACTCCATAAAGGACTATTGGAAACATATAAGTGCTCAAGGGCCCGCCCCCCAACTTTTCCCCAGGAAAGCTGGATAACATGATGCCACTTAAAAATCTATATACTTAAAGTATCTGTTGAAAATTTATCTAGAGGAGAGTTGAGCCCTACACAGGCTAAAAGAGATATCTGGGTGCTCCCCTCCTGTATACATTACACTCATCAAAGCAAACAGCAGCTGATCAGGCCCACTCTCCTTAGACAGCACCTTATGCTCCCTTTAGCCTTGCTTGAAATTCTTGGTGGGGTAAATCCTCACCCTGCTATTTAGCACAATTACCCTCCTTCCCAGGCTTTATAAGTTCCTTGACTGGGGACAGATACAGAGGAATTTACCATCTGCCTCCAACCAGGTCAGCATTCATGTTCCACCAAGGGAAGCAGGCAAAAGCATTCCTTATATTACCTTTCATTTTTTAAATTAATATTTTAATCGAACATATTTATGGGGTATAGAATGATAATTCAATTCTTATATACAATGTGCAATTATTAAATAAGAGTTGTTGACACTTTCATCTCCTTAAACATTATACAAAATGTTTTGATAGTGTGCAATGATAACTGTAGATATTTACATGGCATAATATGATTTTTAAAGTCACATACAATATTGTGAGATTCATTGTGGGATTTCCATAAAGCTGCATCCTGTAATTTGCCCTTGTCCTCTCCCTCTTTCCCCTCTATGCTTTTCTCCTTCCCCTTCCCACCTTGTCCATCATCCACCCCTTCCGACTCATCCCTTCCCACCTCATGTAGGCTCCACTTATTATATCTTCCAACCTTAGATATGTACAATTATGTAGATAGATAGATAGATAGATAGATAGATAGATAGTAGATAGATAGATAGTAGATAGATAGATATCTGTGTGTGTATGGATATATTTTTAGGTAGATTTTGCTCCTGAATATGAGTAAAAATGAGTAATATGTAGTAAAAAATGAGTAATATGTAGTATTCTTTTTTGATCTGGGTTATTTCACTTGAAATGATTTCCAGTTCCATCCATTTTGCTGCAAATGATAATTACATTCTTTCTGCTGATAATATTCCATTGTGTTTATATACCACATTTTTTAAATCAACAATCTGTTGACGGACATCTGGGTTGATTCCATACCCTTGCAATTGTGAAGTGTGCTTTAAAATAAACATAGAACTGCAGGTGTCCCTGTGATATGACGACTTATTTTCCTTTGGTTCTATTTCAAGAAATAGTATGGCTGGATCATATGGCAATTCTATTTTTAGTTTTCTGAGGAACGTCCATACTGATTTCCATAATGGTTAAAGTAATTTACAGTTCCACCAGCAGTGTAAAAGGGCTCCCCCCACCACTCCCCACATATTTTCCAGCATTTGTTGTTGTTTGTTTTGTTGATGTTAGCCATTCTGACTGGGGTGAGATGGAATCTTGGTGTAGTTTTGATTTGCATTTCCCTGATGGCTAAAGATATTAAACATTTTTTCATATGTTAATTGGCCATTTGTATTTTTTCCTTTGAGAATTGCCTGTTCAGTTCCATTGCTCACTTATTTATTGGATTATTTGTTACTTTGATGTTTAATTTCTTGAGTTCTCTGTATATCTTACATATTAATCCTCTGTCAGATATATAAGATGCAAAGATTTTCTCCCATTCTGTGGGATGTCCCTTTACTATATTGTTTCCTTTACTGTGCAAAAGCTTTTTAATTTCATGTAATCCCATTTGTCAATTCTTGGTGCAGTTTCCTGGGCTACTGGAGTCTTATTAAGAAAGTACTGGCCTATGCTTATATGCTAGAGTGTGTTCCTATAGTTGCTTCTAGTAATTTCAAAATTTCTCAATTTATTCTGAGATCTCTGATCCCCTTTGAGATGATTTTTATACAAGCTGAGTGGTATAGCCCTACTTTCATTCTTCTACCTGTGGATATCCAGTTTTCCCAGCACTGTTTGTTGAAAAGGCTATCTTTTCTCCAATGTATGCTGTGTGGATGTACATCTGGGTCTTCTCAGAAGTCAAAGGGAAAATCCGGCAAATATGAGAGTCCCTTGAGGTCCAACACAATGTTATGTATCTTTTTTAATCACTACTGAATAACAGTTTCTGGAACTTGGTTGATAATTATTGAACATAAGATGTTAATCTTGCAATCTTAAGAAGCAATTCAAAGATTTTCAGAGTATGAGAGCAGAGTCACAAGAACATTTGTACTTTAAGAAGATCACTATTGCAGAAGTCTAGAAATTTTAGAGCTGTATCATAAGCGTGTAGAACTCAAATTCCTTATCTCCTTCATGGATGATATTTGGTCTTAATGTCAAACATTTTACCTTCCTAGAGTTCTAAATTTTCATTAGAAAAGCATCAGATCAACCCAAACTGAGAGTCTTTCTACAGAATGCTGACCAAAACTGTCAAAGTCATTAAACACCAGGAAAGTTTCAGAAAACTGTCAGAGACTAGATGAGGCTAAGAAGACACAATTATAAGTAATAGGGTACTTTGGGTAGGGACATGCAACAAGGGAAGCACTTCAGGGAAAAACCAGTAAAATCTGAATAAACATGGGAGCTTAGTTAACAGTAACAAAGACAAAAGCATCATAGTCTAGTAAAATGTTAATAATAGGAGAAATTGGGTAAGGGTATGGGGATTCCTCTGTATTATCTTTGTATTTAGTAAATCCAAAACTATCATAAAATTTTAAAGTTTTTTTTTTAATTAAGGGAGTTTTTTTAAAAAAAACCTTACTCCATATAAATAAAATCCCACTTTCTTGCCTTATTAGATCCTCTAAGCATACTTGGCACTATTTTTTGACATTTAAGTATCTTATCTAAAAGTCAGGGTCATCATTCAATCAAAGGCTACTTTATAGGTTATATAAAGATGATATGAGGCAGAGGCCTCTAAATTCTTTAATTTTAAGACCAGTAATGTTGTTGTTGTTGTTGTTAGGTGCCATCCAAGTCGGTATCCGACTCATAGCGACCCTCTGTACAACAGGGGAAACACTACTGTCAGTGCTTCTCTGTTGTTCATAGGGTTTTCAATGGCAGATTGATTTTTGGGAGGGGGTTGCCAGGTCCTTCTCCCAAGCCTACAGCTTCTGGTGTTTCCAGGCGGTCTCCCATCCAGGTACTAACCAGGCCTGAGCCTGCTTAGCTTCTGAGATCTGACGGGATCGGATGCCACAGGGCTACCGCTGCAGGCAAGACCAGTAATAGTTTAGATAAAATCTAGGAAACTATCTGTGTTGCATGTTATTCACTGTGTCAAATAAGAACAATACTTTTTTGTTAAAAGAAAGACTATTGTTTTATTATTGTCAACACATTATGAAAGAAAGAGCATTTTAATACCCAAAAATCAAAAGAACAAAAACAAGAATAAAGAAAAGGCATTATTGAAAAACTAGACTTCCATGGTAAGATGGATAATTAGAGGCAGACTCTGCATGATGTAGTAAAACAAACAAGTCTGAATAAGGAGTGGACTCTGTTCCAAAGAGAGAAAGACTGGAAGAGCACAGAAATAACAAAAGAGATTATAGGATGATCCCAGGGTACAGCACAGAGCTGAGCAGTAAGAAGGAGTGAGCAGGACACATCTCCAGCTGTGGCTTTCTTGTGCGGGAGGGGGAACCAGAACCCTCACCCAAAATGGTAAGCAGAATAGTTTTGACAGGCAAATGGCAGTCCCACAGGACAAGGCCACCGTCCTTGAAGCCCTTGGATCCATTCACGGGATTTGGTGAGACAGCGACTTTCTGACTAGAGCAATCAGCATTGGAGAAGAGATTCATTTTCTAAGCTCCCTATCTCAAAGGGCTGTGACCAGGTGCCATCTTGAGAAGAAACCTATTGTATGAGATTGAGTTAATCTGGGGGCCTGAAAACAAAGAATAATCATGGGCCATGGAGCCTGAGGGTAACCTGCCAAGACTAAATGGTGTGACACAGCTGTAGCAGGCAGTTCCAGTGAGGGTGAAGATGAGATGCCAACACACTGAGAGGTTCAGGCACCAGGAGGTTGGGCAAGGTGGATGATAGTCACATCTCCCTAGGAAGAGGAGATGACCCCATCTCCTGAAGGGCACTGCAGAAACTAGCAACTCTGAGCCAAGGTCAGATAAAAGATTCCATCTTCAACTGACCACCACCTCTACCTAATAGACTCTAATATTAGAAGTCACAGAAAGAAACCACTCTAGTACTTTATCTTTTCTTTTTCCCCTCTGCTATGCTGGAGATTGAACCCAAGGCTTTGAATGAGGCAAGGGCTGCATATATGTGCAGTATCTCCTAATCCTTTCTTATTTTTGATTTGAGACAAGGTCTTAAGTTGCACAGGTTCCTCTAGATTGGAGCACAAGATCCTCCTGCCTCTGCCCCCTGAGACTCTGGGTTTTCAGGTATATATCATGGTGTCCAGCTCTTTTATTCCCTTCTTCTTTTCATCATTAATTTTTTCCCTCATTTCTCTTTTTTCTAATGTAATTTTTATCCTTTGATTTTGCATTACTGAGGGACTGAAGTCAGGGCCTCATGCAGACTTTTGCAACTGCTCCACCACTGAGCAACACTCCCAGCCCCTTTTATATATTTTTTTGTGTGTGTTGAGACAGGGTCTTGTTAAGCAGGCTGACTCTGGGCTTGAATTCACAATCTTCCCACCTCTACCTCCCAAGTCACTGGGATTACAAGCATGCGCCACCATGACTGGTTTGTTTTCTTTATGTTTTGCTGCCTGTATATCTCTCTTTTTCTATTTACCATACTTTTAGTACCATTTTACTTTATTCTTTTTTTTAAAAAAAGAGAAATACCATTTTTACTTTTTACTTATTACTCTTCTTCTGTTTACCTAATTTTGTTCATACTTTTTTTTCTTAATTGTGTGATTTTTTTCTTTTGCTCTTTTCTCTCCCTCTTTCTAACATTCACTTACTTTCTGGATCCTTTTTCTTCTCTTTTATTTAATGCTTTTTGCTCCCTTTTATCTGCTCCCTTCTTTTTATTTCAGGCAATTACTATTTATAACTTCACCCTAAACAATTTTTAACTTCATAGCTTACTCTATATTCTTGTTGCCATTTTCTGTTCTGTGGGCATTGGTAGCATGGTAGTTGGCTTTAACTGATTTAAAGTGCATTTCTATATCTGGTTTGGTCAGGTATTTTCCCTCTTACAGTGGTATGTTTTCTCCTGTGGGAATGGTACTCAAGAGAAATCTGCTCACTAAAAAGATCTCCAAATAAAACAGGAACAGATTTCTATTCCAACAGATGCACAAATCACAAAACAGAAACACAAGAAACATGAAAAAGCAGGCAATATGTCTCATCCAAAGGACCATAATTCTTTAGCTAATGAATCCAAAGATATTAATATGGTTGAAATGTCAGATAAAGAATTCAAAAGTCTACTTGTAAAAATGGTCAATAACATCAAAGGGGACACAAACAAGCAGATGTATGAATTAAGGAAATCAATATAGGCCCTAGGTCAAAAAGTCACCAGTGTAGAAGAAAAAGTCAGCAAAATGGATGAGAAATTCAGCAAGGAAATTGGGGTGGGGGAGAGAGAAGCCAAGAAAACAGAAATGCTGGAAATAAATAACTCAGTAAATGTAATAAAAAACACAGTGGAAATCATCACTAATATACTAGATCAAGCAGAAGATAGAATATCTAGGATATGAGACAAAGTTGAAGAAATACCCCATTCAGATATCAAAAAAGAAAAAAATAAAGAAAAGAACATAACTACATATTCCAAGAACTCTGGGACATGATCAAGAGACCAAATCAATTAATCCATGGGGTAGAAGGAGCTGAGACAAAGACTAAAGAAATAGAAAACCTATTTGATGAAATTATAACAGAAAAAATTTCAAAATCTAAGGAAATAAATGGACATCCAACCACAAGAGGCATTTATAATCCCAAATAGACATGTTCAGAAAAAACTCTCCACAACAAACACCAAAACTACATAGCAAAGAAATAATATTAAACCTATAAGAGAAAAACACCAATTCCCTTACAAAAGCAAACCTGTCAGAGTAACATCAGACCTTTCAAAACAAACTCTAAAATCCAATAAGGCATGGAATAATTATTTCAAACCTTGAAAGTAATAACTGCCCACCAAGATTATTATGGTCAGCAAAATTACCATTTAAAATTGATGCAGAAATAAAGACCATGCAAAGTGAGCACACACTAAAGCAATTCATGACTACTAAGCCAGCATTTAAGAAGATACTTAAGAAAATCTTATACACACAAGAGGAAGAAAGATAATCTTGATCACAAGAGTACAAGAAGGAATAAATTTCATGAAAGGGACAGGTAAACTAATGAGAACTATGAAAGAATCAGTCATATCTAACTAAAAATAAAACAGTAAACATCAAATGTGAATAAGAGAGGAAGAAAAGAACAAATAGTATGTGAACCAACCAAGAAAATACCCAATACAATTACAAAGATAACAAAACCCTTTTGATAATAGCCATAAATATAAATGATCGTAAATCTCCAATTGAATGACATAGACTAGTAGGTTGGATTAAAAAAAAAGATCCAACAGTTTGTTGTTTGTAAGAAACATATCTCACTGGTGAGGACACTCACAGGCTGAAAGTAAAAGGATGGAAATTAATATACCAAGCAAGTGGAAGCCAGAAAAAAATAAGTAGCCATCCTTATATTATACAAAGTATATTTCAGGTTAAAATTAGTCAGATGAGATAAAGAAGGTCACTAGTTATTAATAAAGGGAAAAATCAATCAAGGACATATAGCAATTATAGATATATATGCTTTTGTGCAGCCAAGGATATGATTACCAGAGTGAAGAGACAACCTACAGATTGGAGAAAATATTTGCCAGCTATACATCAGATAGGGGATTAATATCTAGAATATATAAAGAGCTCAAAAAATACACATGAAATAAAGCAAAGTCTCCAATTAAAAAATGGATAAATGAACTGAACAGAGTTCTCAAAAGAAGAAATAAATGGCCAACAGTCATATGAAAAAAATATTCAACATCCTTTGCCATCAGGGAAAGGCAAAGCAAACCATTTGGTCTCCCATCCAAGTACTAACCAGGTCTGACCCTGCTTAGCTTCTGAGATCTGACTGGATCAGTCACCACAGTGGTAAGGCTGCAGGCTCAGAAGGGATAGCATCCACAAAACAACAAAAAATGTTCATGAGGACATGAGGAGAAAGGAGCCTTACTACACTGCTAATGAGAATCGAGGTTGGTACAGCCACTATGGAAATGAGTATGGAAGTTCCTCAAAAAACTAAAAATAGAACTACCATATGGCCCAGCAATACCACTCCTGGGTACATATCTGAAGGAATGTAAGTCAACATACCATAGAGACTCCTGCTCAACCATGTTTATTGTGGCATGTTTTACAATAGCCAAGATTTGAATTAATCTAGGTATCCATCAACAGATGAGTAGATAAGGAAAATGTGACATATACACACCATGGAGTTTTATTCAGCCATAAAGAAGGAAATGGATTGCTGGAAATGGATTGAACTAGAGTTCATGATTTTAAGCCAAATAATCCAGACCCACAAAGACAAACATTGTATGTTTTCTCTCATATGTGGATGTTGGATGTCAATATATATGTGATATTAAAATATATATGTCATGAAAGTAGAAGGGGGCTTTTATAGGGGGAGAAAAAGGATTAAAGAGAAGGGGGAGGGAGCAACAAGAAAGAATGGGGAAAAGGAAGAGCAATATCACATTTTTTACCCTTAAGGCAAAATATGGACATATACATGATATATATATATATATATCCGTATATATATATATACAAACACAAAAATAATACATGCAAGTAGCAGGGAGCCCACTGGTAGGGAGGAGGGGGATGTGAGAAAGGGGGCTCATGACAGTGTAATGGGGGAGGTGAATATGAGCAATGTAGAGTGACAAGCATGTATGGAAATATCATCATGAAAGCCATTAAGTTATACACTAAAAAGTACTAATAAATATAAAGAAAGTAAAAAGAAAAAAACAGAAAAAGTCTTTTAAGCAAATGTTTATCTTTATGAAAACCATCTATGTGGTTTTTATTTTCCCAGTTTATTTTCCTAGTTTCCTAGTTTCCTAGTTTTTTCCTAGTTTATTTTCCTGCAGACTAGTCCAAACTGTTTCCTAGATGTAGACCAGCATTTGGGAACCATTGGCAAAATCCATGCTGGCCCCAAGGAATTCACTGGAAGTTCTCTCTGGGTTTTTTGCTTGTTTTTGATTTTGTTTTTAACACATTGTTTTTAATGTGTTTATTTCCTTATGATCTAACCTATTTTTTTTCTTTTTCCTTCCTTCCTTCCTTCCTTCCTTCCTTCCTTCCTTCCTTCCTTGCTTGCTTGCTTGCTTTATTTCCTTTCTTACAATTTTTGGAGTCAATAACTATGTGTTTTCTTCTTAGAGCATCACAGCTGGAGTCTACTATTGACTTTTTCATTTGCTAGTTGTGCAACTTGAGCAAGTTGTCTCATCTCCTTAGCCTCCTTTTCTCCTGCCATAATTGGGAATGGAAATGCTGTGGCAAGAATCCTCTAAAGTGGCCCCAATGATCCTGATTCCTGGTGCTTATCCCCTTGAATAATCCCTACAAACCATGTGAGCTATACCTAGTGATTCTCTTTTACCTGATAGAATATAGTAAAAGTTCAGGGAAGCACTTCTGATGTTAGATTACCTAGAGATTTTATCTTCCACCTTGAGATCTCTGACTACTTTCCTGCTTACTCACTATTAAGGAAACCAGCTACCATGTCATGAGTGCTTTATGGAGACAGCCAAGCAGCAATAAGCCAGAGTAGAGCTCAGCCAGTTAAGGAACCGAAACCTTTGATAAACCATTATATACATGAGCTTGGAAGCAAATTTTCACCTAGACAAACCTTTGGATGAAACCATAGCTCTGGCCAACAGCAAGAATGCAACCTCCTGAAAGCCGTTGGCCCAGAGGTCCCCAGATTCCTGACCCAGAGAAAGTGTTAGATTATGAACATTTGTTGCTTTAAGATACTACATTTTGGTGTAATTTATTATATGGCAATAGACAACTAATACATATGCTTACCTTGCAAAATGATTGTGAAGGATGAAAGGGAAAATGTGCTTAATTAGATTACATATGCTAATGAACTCGAACATGAGAAGCAGCGAGCACAATGCATAACTTATAAAAGGCTGTCTACGAATGTTAGTTCTGCCTTCATTCCCCTCTAAAACGAGAACAATAATACTTGCTCTATTGTGAAAATGTTTTGAAACTGTAATGTATTATGCAATTATAATACACAGTAATGGAAGGTATTATTGTAATAGAAAAGAAAACATTGATATTTTTAAAGCCATTTGCAGTTTATACTGGTTGGCCCAAAAGGGAGGCAAGAACTCATCTTAAAAAGAAAGCAGCTCTTTCACTTAGGGAGGAAAACAACCTAAATAAGCGGGTATGACTATGAAAGAGAAAATAATTCGATGAGATCTGAAATTCAAAACAGGAGGTGACCCTGATAATGTGGAAGCCCCCAGGAAACTTTGGCAAGCTTGGGGAAGGTGTGGTTTTTCCACAATACAAGAGATGGGGTCTCATGCTACCTAAAGTACAAGCTAAAAGAAACTATGTCCCTAGAAAAGTGGAGGGCCTGGGGCACATAGACAGAAACGCACAGGTTATACATTATGTGCAGGGTTAAAATTTGGCCCCAGAGCAAAGCTTAGAATTGAGTTTGGGGGCAAAATTTGAAATGTATGCACAAAGCAAATTATTATATCCACACTCAAGAAATGTGCTTCTTTCCCAAAGCCTGCAGGACAATTAGGTTTATAATGAATATATTTTCACTGCATCTCATTTTATTTCTAGTAATTCTTATTAATTCATTCATCAATCTTATTAATCTCTTATTAACATGAGATACAAAAGAAGTGTGTTATTTACTAGTCAGGGAACTAAGGCATCAGTAAGATTAAATTTTCCATAAATTTTTATCAATTTAATAAATCTTCATGGTTCTTGGGTACTTCTTTCTTTTTCTTTTTTCTTTTTTTTCTTTTGTTAATGTGAATAAAAGCTAATAAGAATCCAAAAGAGTTCAGAGAAGAAGATACTCACCTACCCAACATCAGTACTCTGCCCACTGTGGCCAGCCCTCTCCTTTGTGTCTGTCACAGCCATAGGACAAAGGCTAAGATGCTTGACGTAATATTTAAGGCCCTTCGGGACCAGCCTCCTGGCAGGCTCTCCAATACCACCTCCCACCTTGCCCTTACCTCCTTCATCATAGTCCAGCAACCCCAAAACATTTAAGTTCCAGAACGCCTTCTATGGTTTTATACTTCTCTGACTATAACCTACCACACACTTCACCCTTAACACACAACTCAAAGGTCACCTGCACAGGAAGCAACCTCTATGCTGAGCACTCCTTCCTCCCAGCCCCTTCTCTCCAGCCTTCCTTGTTTCCATATTGCACTAATGATTCAGGGTGTGGGCTGTGTAGAGCCACCACTCACTGGCTGTATGACTTTGGGCAAGTTATTTAACTCTTTGTATTAGTTAGCTTTCTGCCACTGTAATGAAAAACCTAAGATAATTAATTTAGAATGAGAAAACACTTATGTTGGCTTATAATTTGGGAGGTTCCAGGCCTTGATCGATTAGCCAATTGTTTTGGGCTGTGGTAAGGCAGCACATCATGGTGGGAGTGCTTGGCAGAGCCAGAAAGCAAAAGTGAAAGAGACCAGGGTCCTATGTTCCCCTCTGAGGGCAGGACGTCCCACTAGGCCTCACCTCCTAAGGTTCCATTACCTCCAATAGCACCCCTCTAGGGACCAAGCCTTCAACATAGGAGCCTCCAAGGGCTACTTGTCATCCAAACCATAACTCTGTTCTATCCCTCAGATTTCTCACTTGTAAAATGGGGGTGATAATAGTGCCTATGACATAGGTTTATGATGAGGACTAAATGCATGGCATATACTAAGTGCTCAACAGATGCTGATTGTGATTTTTTTTGTTATAATTCTTAATTTACTTATCTTTCTGTTTGCTTATTTGACTCTGATCTCCTTGAGATTTAGGATAGTGCAATGTCTGGCACATTTTATTGTTTGTTGTTAGGTGCTGTCAAGTCATGTCCAACTCATAGCGACCCTCATAGGGTTTTCAATGGCTGATTGTTTCAGGATTGCCTCATGAGTGGGTTCCCATGTCCTTCTCTCATTTTTGCAGTATGGGGAATTGAACCTGGGATGTCAGAGACTGCAGAGCGGTGCTCTACCAACTGAGCTAAATCCTAACCCTGTCTGACACATAGTAGACTCTTAATATACATTTCATGCCAATGAAAATTCTAGTTTAGGTAGAACATGTATGTGTGTGTGTGTGTGTGTGTGTGTGTGTGCATTTTTTTAAAAAAATTAGAAACTTCTGTTGCTATCAATTCTTTAGGAAATTGTTAGTTAATAATGTCCAGATGTTATAAACATGACCTAAATTTGATATTGTATGGGCATCTATTTGTAATAATATAATAATAAAATTCTATCTTTGTTTGATAAGCCCTGAAACACAATGCCCACTGTCCATGGAAAAACAAATACAATAGTTCTTTTCTTTTAGTGTAAACAAAACACCAAATTTAATTTACAGCTGCATCAAGAATAATTTGTTTTGTTTTAATTTGAGATTTTCATTAAAAGCAGAATAAATGCATCTGAAACCCAGGAGATAAAAACAGATGAATAATTTTATAGTAAAAACAGTCTACCTAACCAGGTGTCTCCCCTCCCCAAGTTTAAAATCAATGTACATGGAAGACAGGATGGGATCTTCTGTTAGAGCACCCCTGAGTATAGATTTTGACTCTGAAAATCTTCATCTCCTCTTCATACATGATGTAGACATCACAGAATGGATCTTGACCCCTAGGACTAAAGCCTTTGTCACAGAATTTGCCTTACTATAGGAATATATGCCTGCAGCTGTAGCCCTGTGGCATCAGATCCCGTCAGATCTCGGAAGCTAAGTAGGTTGGGGCCTGGTTAGTACTTGGATGGGAGACCGCCTGGGAACACCAGAAACTGTAGGCTTTGGAGACAGACCCAGCAACCCACTCCCAAAAATCAATCAGCCATTGAAAACCCTATGAACAGCAGAGAAGCACTGACAATAGTGTTTCACCTCTTGTACGTAGGATCACTATGAGTCAGATACCGACTCAACAGCACCTAACAACAACAACATCAACAACGAAACATACATCTAAGAGCTAAAGGTGCTATATGTGTAATCTGTAGCTAAATGTTTTGCCAAGGTTAAAAATTAAAATCCATCACTGCTTTAAGACAAGTTATACTGACTTTCTGGTTATTCAACAACCAAAAGTTGGGAGCCTAAACCAATCAGATGGCACCTAACAACAACAACAACAACAACAACAACAACATAGGAATCTATGATTTAAAGCCCCATTTCCCTCCCCTACTTGTCTCTTCTCTTCCAGAGGAAAACTGTAAGTTTGCTTTCGTTTCTTTTTTCTACGCTTTCTTCCTCTTTTACTTCCTCCCTCCCTTCATATTCTTCCTTCTTATTTACTTATTTCCTGACTGACTGTATTTTGAGAGAATATAACTCAATCAACCAATACCATGACAGCAATGATTAGTGGAGACATGAACTCCACCCCACCCCTGTTTAGAATGCCAACCTCCTCCCTGCCACTGGTGAACTTCATCCTTCCAGCTGCACCCATTCCTGCTCCCACCCTCAAGTCATCAATGTCTTTCTTCACCAGATCCTTTCCCTCTGTTGCCAAATAGGCTCATATCTCCCCACCTTAAAAAACTTTGTCTCTTACCTCTGCCTCTTCTACTTCCTCAAGCTACCATAGTATTTTTCTCTTCCTTCAAAGTCAAATTTCTTGAATATGTCAGTGTTTTTGTCTCATTATGGTCTCTTTCATTCATAACTCCCTTTAACTACATTGCTGTACTAAAACAGCCATCTAGAAGAGCTGTTCTTAAATATGGGTGAGGATTCAAAGTCCCTTTGGGAATCTGGTGGAAGTTATAGAGCATCTGGCTAGGGGAGACAATGTAATTATTTTACATACAAAATTTTGCATGTAATTTTAGAGATTGAAAAAAACTTCCTGAAATTTATCGGGGATCCCTTAAGGACCAACGTTTAAGATCCTTTCCTATAAAAGGTCCCATTTTTTAAACTAAATTATTCCTATTCTTGAAATGCTTAAGGGAAAAAAAATCAGCATTTAGGATTCAAACTAAGAACCTGGATTCACATCCTTTCACTTACTTCCTGAATGACCTTGGCCAAGTCACATAGCATCTTTGAACATCTGTCCCCTTGCCTGTAAGATAAGGGCGATACCATCAAGCTCCAAGTTGGTTGTGAGTAATCCATACAATGACATGTGAAAGATACCTACGATCATACTTTACCTCCGAGGCAGTAGATGAAGATTTTCAGTCCTCCTTCACAGTTTTACAAGACTGCCCTCTTCCAAGTTTTCTGATTTTTCCTTCTTTATTTAATTCATGGCTCAGTTTTATCCTCCTGTCCTGCTACATAAGGTATTGCCCAAGGTTCATCCCTGGCTGGACTCCCTCCTACTCTTTTCCTCAAAGGATGTGTCCACATCAGTATTTTACCTCTTATCTCAGTCATAACCAAATCTCTGCCCTGGGTCTTCCTGTCTCCAGTTCTAATTGCAATGGCATATTTCCACCATGACTTAAATTCAGTGTGTCAAAAACTCACCTCTTCCTTCCCAAATGGGTTCTTCTCATTCACTTTTCTATTTTTCTATCATGCACAGCCTCGACATGTTCTCTGCCTCTTCCTTCTCCTTCATGTCATATAGAAAAAGTGACTAGAGTCCCGTTGTGTATCTTTTGTAGCCATCCTTTTCTTTTGATTTCACTGCCACTGTTAGCTGATACTGGCGCCCCACATTTAAGCTTTGGGGCTGTCCCTCCTGTCATCCTGAATGACAATATATGAGCGCTGTGGTTGATAGGCGCCATAAAGTCAGGTCCAATTCATAGTGACCCTATGTCAACAACAGAATGAAAAACTCGCTGACACCGTGGTATGCCCGGCACTATTGTCAGTGCTTTTCTGCTATTTGTAGGGTTGTCAATGGTGGGTTGTTTCAGGAGTGGGCTGCCATGTCCTTCCTCCATTTTTGTGGTGCTTGGGATGAAACCCAAGACCTCAGAGAGCACAAAGCAGCACTTTATCAGCTGAGCTAAACCCCAGCCCAGTAATCCTCCTAAAATACCCTTTGTTTCTCTGCTCTGTCTCAGGTCCTCATTGTCTGTTGCTCTGAAGTCAACATCATTACCAAATTGGTTGGGGAGTAAAATAATTGGTAAAATTGACCATAAACTTCATTGTTGTTGTTCATGTTCAAGTGCATTTTAGAAATAGATAAATGTATTCTGTTGAGAAAATAAAAACAGACTTGTTCCCAAAACAAAACCATAGAAGCAGGACAATTAAAATATTGGTTTGCTTGACAACTCATATCTATAAAAAATCTCTAGTTCTTAAAGAATGTGAACCACAGACACATATTGTGATTTACCATAATCAGTGCCAGCTGGCATCTGTGCTATTCACTAAGGAAGGACTGTGCTGGCACCAAACGCATAGCCCTGTGCACCAAACTCCTGTCCAGAGTGGAGCATGTGTTGTGAGATGCTGGAGGCAGATCTGGTTTGGGGTTGTTTGCTCCGCAGTAGTGGTTCAAAATAGTCCTGAGTAGAAACCTGTGTGGATTCAAAGAACAACTAAGGAGAACAAGGGAATGGAGCTTTTAAATAAATACAAAAATCTAAGCATGTACTCTTTATGCCTATCAAAAAAATCTGAGAAGGGCAGCCATATTGTTTCCTCTGTGGACCTGTTTCAGGTTCTATGTCCTCCATATGACCTTCCCTGACCGCTCTAAGCCTCTGTGCCCTCCCGCTCTGAATTCATAGTACTTAAGTATCTAACTCTTACCTGCAGCCATACCACTGTGGTGTCTGATCCCATCAGATGTTGGAAGCTAAGCAGGATTGGACCTGGTGAGTACTTTGATGGGAGTCCACCTGGGAATAGCAGGTGCTGTAGGCTTGGGAGAAGGACCCAACAACCCACTCCCCCAAAACAATCAGCTATTTAAAACCCTCCAAATAGCAGAGAAGCACTAACAATACTGTTTTGCCTGTTGTACATAGGGTCAGACACTGACTCGACCGCACCTAACAACAAGTATCTAACTCAGAGTTTTCCCAGACTCTTTCTATTTACTGTATCCTAAGTGAATCCCTTTTCTTTCATGGTATCAATAGTTGTGATTAGTAAGTACTAATGTTTCTTGACTAGGGTTACATCCTAATAAACCCATTGTAAGGTGAAAATTTAGTAAATAGAAGATGCACGTAATACACCTAACCTACTAAACATCCCAGCTTAGCAACACAGTACGCTGCAGAGTATGGATGCTTGCCCTCATGATCATATGGCTGACTGGGAGCTGCAGCTGGGGGCCACTGTCCAGCACCACAAGAGTATCATACTAAGTATTGCTGGCTCTTAAAATGATCAAAATCTTAAATTCAAAGTTGGCTTTCTACTAAATACAGAGAGCTTTTGTACCGAGGTAACGTTAAAAAAATGTCAAAGTTGAACCATTGTAAGGTAAGGATCATCTGTATGTATGCCCCAATAGCTTAGTAAGTCATTATATCCTAACCACTCCACAGTTATGTGGGAAAAAAAGTGCATATAAATGGAAGAAAACTTGTTATTTTAAATGTTATTTATAGAACCACTATTGTTTGCTTTTGGGATGTGTGTGCCCATTGGGCATTGTACACCTTCTCAGACTTTGAAATCAGATTGGACAATGCCACCCTCATTGCCTGTCCCATGTGGATTTTTGATTGGTATTTGCATTTTCATCACCACAGCTACCAAGGATCTGGCTTTGAAAAAAAAATAGGATAAGATAAAAAGGAATATAATCTGATCTAATGTTGATACTGTAAACTATCTCAGACTAGTAGCTCACATGGCATATGATCACCACCACTGTGTTGTGTTTTGTTTCATTATTTATTTATTTGTTTGTTTGTTTGATTTGAGACAGAGTCTCACTGTGAACCCCACACTGGCTGGCCTGGAATTCATTTTGTAGACCAAGTTGGTCTTAAACTCATGTTGATCCTCCTGCAGCCTTCTGAGTGCTAGGATTATAGGCATGCACCACAAAGCCTGGCTCAATTTTTTAAAAACTTTTATTAGTAATTGCTTAAGGTACAACTTAATGGGTTTCATTATGGCATTTCCATACATGCATATCATTGTACATTCCTCATGTCCACCTCCCCCATGGCCCTCTCATGATGATTTGTTTTGTTTTAAATAAAATATTTTCCCGTGGTGCCCCTGAGAATTCACTGAAGCACCCTTGGGTAACTCAGCATACAGTTTTAGGCTCTCAGATCTAATTCTATGCATTTAAAATTTAGTCTTGGGCCAGGAACATTGGCATCAACTGGGAATTTATTCCCACCTTATTTTAATCCCGTAGACCTACTGGATCATAACATACATTTTAATAAGATGCTAAAGAGATTCGTGTTCATTTAACAGTTTAATAAGCATGGCTATAAACCATTGTTTACCATCTAATCACACCCTACTGTTGTGAGATCTCTTATTATATATTTTTTTAATTCTTGCATTATTTAGTCTTTCTGTGCCAACTTTTCATGTTGACAGTTAGCTAGATGGAAGGCAGAGCTGCTGCTTGTTTGGCAATCACCCAAGGTGGTTAGACAGAGTTTTACATGGAGAAAGTGTTTCAAATATCTGCTGCATGAATGGACCCAATATTTAGGCCTCCCAGATGTCCTGAGCAGAGTCATTTGTGTGAAACAATTACTGATAAAGCCAGATGAAAGGCAGGACCTCAAAGATACTGATAACATTCTTAGCAGGTTTGGGTTGAATATAGCATTTTTAGAATCTCAGGTATGATATGTTTGTCCTTTGAAATCAACACATCCTATGATGTGGGTCATGGCAAGAAGAGAATCATAGCCTACTGTTCAGCTTGATAAGGAAGATAATTACGTTTTAGAGACATGTATCCAAAAATTACAGAGAAATGACTAAATAAAAATGAAGGCAGAGTATAAATTGTTAAAGGTTAGATAGACTACATTTCCTGAAAATATAATGCCCTAAGTGTTCCAAAATAATGCTGCCATTTATTAATTGCACTCACGAATCATTTGAATGCCAAGATCTGCATGCGTATAAAATGTCATAGAAATTGGATTCAATTCTATTTGAAACAGCTGTCTCCACTACAGCCAAACTGAATGTACCAAGTTCTTGGGAACAAATTTGAAAGTGGAAGAGAGCAGAACTTTGATTTGTGTAAGGGTTCAGGTTTGTCTAACTGCCACCAGCTATGCCTTGCTTTTATTTCACCCTGGAAATATTTCTCACATTGAACATCCCTTTGACCAACTGAGACAAAACATCATGCTAACGTAAACCAAGGTGTGTCTCTCTGATCTGTCTGTGGGCTATATTGGGTCAATTGGATACCACAAAATACCCTCCCCATTCCAATCAACCACCTCTTATATGTGGGAGTGGAGAGGAGGGATCTCAAATAGGAGCATAAAATAATGCAGTCTCACAGGCCAACAGGTCAGAGTCACCAACATTTGCACCTTAGCAAGAACTCTTGACTCACTGTGTAACACATTCCAACTCTGCTTTTCCCCCCACTTCCATTGCTCCCATCGCCTGTCACATGGGCTATAGCATCAGGCTCTGACCTTCATGTCTTTGCTTCATTCTTACCCTCAATATACTCCATTTCCACATGGCACTCCAATTATCTTTAAAGACAAAAATCAACTCCATCATTCCCTTGCTTAAAATAGGCCAATGGGTCAAAATTGTTCATGAAAATCCAAAGCCCTTTTCATGGCCAAGCATATTTATAAGATCTAGCTACTGTTTACCTCTTTTACTTCATTTCATATCACTTTCCATTTCATTTGCTATGCACCAGCCACACCAACTTTCTAATCCCTGGAAATACCAAGCTCCTTCATTATTTGGGGCCTTGCTCCAGCTATATCTACTGCCTGTAACATTCTTACCTTGGATATTTGTATGGATAACTATTTCTCATCACTCAGGTCTCAGAGTGATCAGAGCAGTTTGCTTGACTACCACTCTATATAAATAGTTGCTCCCAGCAAATGAAAATCTTTTTATGCCCCTGTTCATTTCATTTTCATAATATAATTATCCTATCTGAATGTATCCTATTTGTTTGTTGACTCATGGTAGTTTTATCAATTATGTACCCACCCAAGGAATGAATAACCAATAGGACCAGGGACCTCACCTGTTTTATTCATTCCCTCAGTCCTTATGCAGAGCCTGAATATAATAAGAACAAGCTTATTCAGTCCTTAGAAACTATCTATTTTTGCTCCCTTGTTTCCTGAGAATAGTTGAGATCCAAAATATCAACTGGCTTGTGACATCATATATAGCCAGTTAATAATGGAGCCCAAGCTTGGTCTCATAGTTTCTGGACTACTGTTATTTTGGTTACAATCATTGGCCGCTCATGCCAATGAAAATTAATTGCATCCTGTGTGGGTAAAAAATTGTTAAAAATAAGTTCAGATGACTCTGACTCAGTGGTGCCCTATCTTTCGGTTTGAAAAATGCTCTATGAATTTCTTCTCCAAACCCCCTGTGCAAAGCCTTCTTCACTTCATCAGACTTCCTTAGGGTATTAAGATACAAATTGGTTTAGACTTCAAGGTGGAAGGTTTTTTTTTTTAAGTTTCTTCTTCCATTATTAAAATAAATCTGTTGACAAAATTAACATATCAGATGGAACAACGAAACTAGAAATAACTTAGATCTCTGAAGATAATTTATTCATTAAATTAGAACTTTTAAATACAGGCAAAAGAGAAAATAACTATTATTAAAATGTTCCAACCAAATTGCTGCTTATCTTACACTATGCTAATTAGTAACAGCACCCAAAATTCACTCTTCCACAACAATCAGAGAAAATCGGAGATTATAGAAAGACTGGGGGAGGGCAATGGAAGGTCCTACTAGTTATTAGACAGGATGAATAATTACTAAAAAGGTTTGAGTTCAAATTCCATCCTTGGGGGTTTGTGCTCAGCTTCTTAATACCTCTCTCCTCTTCTTATCCCTTTGAGACAGCCCATTAATATGCATGTGATAGGTGTCTCGACAGATTAAGTCCCCTCAATCTATTCTCGCCATTGCAGACAGAATGATTCTGGAAAAGTACAAAACGTATCAGCCATCCTCCCACATCAGACCCCCACAGTCTTCCCACTTGCCCTCAGGAGAAAATGCAAATTGCCCCCTTCCCAACTGCTGGGGCCCTTACAGTCCTATGTCTGCTGCTTCCTAAGCTTTAGCTATGCCCATGTTGCCTGCCTCAGCCACATTGGCCAGTATTTAGTTTGTCATGTGAGAGCTCTTTCAGATGCTGACTCCTTTGCTGGGATGTATTCCTTAAAATTTTTGGACATATAATATATGCTAAGGGGGCTTGCATGTTGCAATGATATTGAACATTATGCTACTGATATTACAGATACCAGCAGGGTCACCCGTGGTGCACAGGATTCATCTGAGCTTCCAGACTAAGACAGACTAGGGAGTAGGACCTGGCAGCCCACTCTCAAAACCGTTAGCCATTGAAAAGCCTATAAAAAGCAGAAAAACATTGTCATATATAGTGCCAGAAAATGAGTCCCCCAGGTTGGAAGGCACTCAAAGGAAGACTAGAGAAAATTTCCCCCCTCAAAATAGAGTCTACCTTAATGACAGAAATGCAATAAAGCCCCAGGGACCTCCATTTGCTGATGTGGAATGACTCAAAATGAGGAAGAACAACTGTAAACATTCATTAATAATTAGAATGTGGAATGTATTTAATATGAATCTAGGAAAATTAGGAACCACCAAAGGGAAATGAAGCACATAAACATTGACATTCTAGGCATCAGTGAGCTAACATGGACTTGCATGGGCCATTTTGAATCAGATAATAACAATGGTCTACTATACTGGGAATGACAAGTTAAAGAGAAATGGACTTCAATATCAAAAAAGATATTTCAATCGGGCACGGTGGCACACACCTGTAATCCCAGCAACTCAGGAGGCAGAGGTAGGAGGATCACAAGTTCGAGACCAGAGGCAGTCTGTGTAATTTAGTGAGACCCTGTCTCAAAAAGTAAAAAATGGGCTGGGAGTGCAGCCTAGTGGTACAGCACTTGCAAAAGCATGGAAGCACAAGGCCCTGGGTTCAACGCCTAGTACTGCAAAAAGAAAAAAAAAGACATCTCAAGATCTTTCCTGAAATACAATGCTGTCAATGATAGAATAATATCCATATACCTACAAGGATGGCCAGTTAATATGACTATTATTCAAATTTACACACCCACCACTAAGGCTACAAATGAAGACAGGAATGATTTCTACCAGCTTCTGCAATCTGAAATACACCAAACACGCAATCAGGATGTACTGATAATTATGGTGACTAGAATGCAAATATTGTAAACAAAGAAGAAGGCTCAGTAATTGTTAAGTATGGTCTTGGCAACAGAAACTATGACAGAGACCACATGACAAAATTTTGTCAGACCAATTACCTTTTCATTGCAAATACATTTTTTCACCAATATAAATGGTGACTGTGCACATGGAATTCATCAGATGGAACACTCAGGAACATAATTGACTGCACTTGTTCAAATAGATGACGGAAAAGCTCAATATCAAATGTCAGAACAAGACCAGGTGCTGATTGTGGATCAAACCAACAACTATTCATGTGCAGGCTCAAACTGAAACTGAAGAAATTAGAACAAGTATATGAAAGCCAAGGTATGCCCTTGAGTATATCCCACTTGAGTTCAGAGACCATCTAAAGAATAGGTTTCATGCATTAGATACTAATGATGGAAGATCAGGTGAGTTGAGGCATGACATCAAAGGCATCATTCATGAGGAAAGCAAAAGGTTATTGAAGACAGGAAAAAGGATAAGACCAAATTACATGTCAAAAGAGACTCTGAAACTTGCCCTTTTAACATTGAGCAGCTAAAGTAAAAGGAAGACATGATGAAGTTAAGGAACTAAACAGAAGATTTCAAAAAGCAGCTTGAGAAGACAAAATTAAATATTATAATGACATGTACAAAGAGCCAGAGATAGAAAACCAAAAGGGAAGAACATGCTCTGTTTTTCTCAAGCTTAAAGAATTGAAGAAAAAATTCAAGTCTTGACTGGCAATAGTGAAGATTCTTCAGGGAAAATAATAAGCGATGCAGGAAACATCAAAAAAAGATTGAAGGAATACACAGAGTCATTCCACCAGAAAGAATTGGTGACCAACCATTTCAAGAGGTTACATATCATTAAGAATCAATGGTACTAAAGAAAGAAGTAGACGCTGCCTTGAAAGGATTGCCAAAACACAAGGTTCCAGGAATTGATGGGATACCAACAGAGATGTTTCAACAAACAGATGTAGCACTGGAGGTGCTTACTTTCTTATCCCAAGAGATTTGGGAAACAGCTAAGTGGCCAATTGACTGAAGAGATCCAAATTTGTACCAATTCCCAAGAAAAGGAATCCTAACCAAATGTGGAAACTATCAAACAATATAATTTATATCATCCACAAGTAAAATTTTGCTAAAAGTCATTCAAAAGTGATTGCAGCAGTATACAGACAGGGAACTGCTACAAAATCAAGCTGGACTGAGAAGAGTGTGTGGAACCAAGGATATCATTGCTGATTGCTGATGTCAGATGGACATTAGCTGAAAGCAGACAATACCACAAAGATGTCTCTGTTTTACCTACTATGCAAAGGCATTTGACTGTGTGGATCATAACAAATTATGGATAACACTGGGAAGAATGGGAATACTGAGCACTTAATTGTACTCATGAGGAATCTGTATGTGCACCGGGAGGCAGTTGTTCAAACAGAACAAGGAAACACTGCCTGGTTTAAAGTCAAGAAAGGTGCAGGACTCTATGGCACCTCACCTAGCAAAAACAATGGAAATGATCAGGCAGCAGGCAGTGATTGAGTCATATGATCCCCTCAGGCTCCTTCCATTTAGGTTCAGGAATAAATTGTTGTTGTTGTTATGTGCCGTCGAGTCGGTATCCTACCCATAGCGACCCTTATAGGGTTTTCAATGGCTGACTGTTTCAGGATTGCCTTGGGAATGGATTGCCAGGCCCTTCTCCCATTTTTGTGGTGCTGGGAATTGAACTTGGGACCTCAGAGACTGTAGCGCAGCACTCTACCCACTGAGATAAATCCCAGCCCCTTAGGAATAAATAGCACTTGGTTTTCACAAGCAATAGGGTATTCATGACCTGTGATTGGTATAACAACTAAAATTGACAAAACATAGACTCTTAAACCAGCCATACCAGCCTGATGAAGATGTGGTTGCATTTTTATGGCACTATTGTAATCAGCCTTCATTTTGCTGAGTTCTTGAGCATAGGCACAATAAAGATTTCATTCTTGTCATTCTGAGTCATTCTGTTTGAGTCGGTGAAGGCAGTTACAATTGTCTACCCTCACTTTGTCTTCTTCCCCTGCCCCCAAAAGCCCAAAGTAGGGCAGTTATGTAAACCATGTAAAAAAGCTCATGAAGGGAAGGTAAAATCTCCAGTTTCCATCTTTAATAAGCAAAACCACAACTGTATTATTTTATAAAAGGTAGAGAAAGGCTATTGGAGAAGGAGGAACAAAAAAATGAATATTTCTAGCTTCCTATAGCTCACTCTGGGAGAAGGACATGGCAACCTGCTCCCAAGGCAATCCCGAAACAGTCAGCCATTGGAAACCCTATGAAGGTCGCTATGAGTCAGACTCGACTCGACAACACCTAACAACAACAACAACATAGTTCACTCGGGCTGGGGTTTAGCTCAGTTGGTTGAATGCCATTCTGCATTCTCTGAGGCCCCAAGTTCACCACAAAAATGGGAGAAGGACATGGCAGCCCACTCTTGAAACAATCCCAAAACATTCAATCATTGAAAACCCTATAAATAGGAGAGAAGTACTGACATAGTGCTGGGCATAGCACAGTGTTGGGGAGTCCTTTGTTCTGTTGTATATGGGGTCACTGCGAGTCGGCCTGACTCAATGGGACCTAACAACAACAATAGTTCACTTAGTGCAGAATTGGCAGCAGATTTATTCTTTTTCTAGAAATGTTTTACTTCTATTATTTTTACCTCACTGACTCACATAAGCCATCAAGTTCTTGTTCTTTCAATTCACCTGAGTAATGCTGGGTGCTTTCTTTTCATTTTTCATTTCCCAGAACAGTTATCAATAAATTAACTCATCCAATTTACTTCACTTCAAAGTAATAAGTGTCTTTGAGTCTCTATTCTGTGCTAGGATCTATACTAGACTTTACAAAACTGAACAAATACTGACCTCTTCCTCAGAAGAGACCCTTACAGAATCCTTGCATTGCAGATTAAAACAAACAAACAAACAAACAAGCTTAAACAAGCTGAAGCAAAAAGAGGAAATTATTGACTTGTATGTTCCAAACTGTGGGGCTGGGATTTAGCTCAGTTAGGAGAGAGATGCTCTGCAGTCTCTGAGGTCCTGGGTTCGATTCCCAGGACCACAAAAATGGGAGAAGGATGTGGCAATCCACTCCCAAAATACACCCGAAACAATCAGCCATTTAAAACCCTATGAGGGTCACCATGAATCAGACATGACCTAACAACAACAACAATGTCCAAACTGCAGAGATGGCTGCAAGGACATAAACCAGAGCCCAAGTATATTCCAGATTTTCTCTCATGTCTTATCTCAGCTTCTCTCTGTTCTGGCAGTTCTCACTTTGAAGCTGATACTACCACAATCATGAACTCCATGTTCTACCTCCCCAGATTCACCACCCAAGAAGAAAAGGCTCCTTCACAATGTTTTATGTTAAAAAGTGATAGGGAAGAACTTTATTACTCAGCTTAGGTCATATGCTGCCAATTACTACAATTAGAGGGCCAGAGTCAACTACAGCTTGAGTCTCATTGTATACCAGGGAGTTTTGCAAGGGCCAAGAGAGGGAAGAATAGTTTCCTAAAAAGAAAGGGTAAGGGTTCTATTCCCTGAATAAACACTAGCTACTCCACCTCAAGGAGTTTACTATCTTATAAGGAAGATAGATATGCAAACAAAAAGTAGTAAGATAATGTGATTGTATTATCTAATGCATAGTGTTCAGGTGCATTCAAGAGTTAGGCTGAGAGTCACCAAAACAGAAGAAAGTAATTCATTCTTCCTAGTAGTTTAGGCAAAACTACAAAGAAGAGGGGACTTTTGAATTGGAAAGTTTATGGAAGAATGAGAAAAGATGAGGAATAGGCTAAAATCAAGTTGTGCTAAGTCCTGTATACTAAGTTGAAAAGTTCAGATGCAACTCGGTGGGCTGCAGAGTAGAACTTGAGAGCTTTATCCAGAGGATGGCATCAGGTTAAAGGGACTCAACAACCCTCCCTAGGAGCATTTGGCAGGAGGTAAAGTACAGTTAAGCAATGTAACAATGAAGCTCTGTTAAGTACTGTTAAGAATGTTAATTTCATATTAATTCTTTGATGTATGTATTCCTTGATTATTTTTCCTCTGAATAATGTGAACTGTTGGGAACTAGCTACGCAACTGCGTGTCCAACCCCTTCCCATGCCTGGCTGCTTCAAGTGAGGAGGTGGCAACCGAGCAGCCCCTTGGCAACTAAACTGCCTCCAAGATAACCCAGTTGGTTTTAATCCTTCACTACCACTCTGGGGAACACTTTACTCCACCTTCAAAGACCACTGCAACTGAACCCATGACTCCTGCTCTAGAAGACCTTGCTCCAGTCATGACCACTCCTGAACCAGCCTTGGAAGATATCACTCCAAGACAAGCCTAGATGAACTCTAAATAACCCTGCTCACCCTGAATCCAATGTCACTCAGACCAAGGGGGAGCACTTTCCCCAGTGGTTCAGCTGAAAGCTTATAATTGGTGTGATGTAAGGCCTACATTTGATCCTTATGTAAGGGCTGTGATTGGTGTAACTGGAAGCTATGCATGATTGGTACACTACAATCATCACCACTCCTATGCCACAAACCCCTCCTGGCTATATAATCAGACTGGTCAGCTCACTTTTAAGTCAGCCAAGCAACATCCTCTAGTGCTGGGGTTGCAACATTAGGCCAATAAAAGTCTTCTCCTGAATGGTCTTTTATTGCCTACTTGTGATTTTTATCCTAAGTAGAAGAGGCTGAGATGGTAACACAAAGAGGAGCAGCAGCAGCAGCAGCAGCAGCAGTGAGAGGATGGCTAAAGAGTTCCAGAGAATCACTGGGGGCAGAAGTGGTGGGGATTAAAAGCAACAGAAATGGCAAAGCACCATGGAAATGTAGAGACTGTAGGCCTCACTTGCTGGAAGAATTCCCAGGAGCTGCCAAGACTTGAAGGCCGAGGGTCCCGGCACCCTTGGCTCATAGAGCTGCGACACTGCAAAGGCCAAGGGCCCCAACATGTGAAGCTCAACAGTTATAACACTAGCTGATGCTGTTTGCTGATACAGCTAGCTGTTGCTCAGAGCTGAGGATTTCATAGCCACTGAGTGCCAGGCCAAGGACAATCAGAACCCCAAGCAGTAAGCCTCTAACCTCAGCACCTGGAGCTATAAGTCTCTGGCTTCTAAGGCCTGAAGTCTTAAGTCTCTAGTTCTCAGAGTTTTAAGCTATAAGCCTTTGAGTCTGTGTCCCCAATCCATAACCTTCAATACTCAAAAGCGCAGGACCACCAACACTAGAAAAACTAGCCCCCACCAACTTGCAATTTCCATCTGAGAAGAGCAAAATGTCCCCAGCCAGCTCACTGGTAATATTACCACTCTCAGACTGATAAAACAGGGCCTATCACTGGGGCTACTCTCTAGGAGACCTGGCTTTGGGTCCTATGTTGTTGGTAGGTGCCATCAAATCATGTCCAACTCATAGCGACCCTCATAGGGTTTTCAATGGCGGATTTTTTTGAGATTACTCTGAGAGGAGTGGATGCCAGGTCCTTCTGCCTTTTTTGCAGTGCTGGGGATCGAACCTGGTTCCTCAGAGAGTATGGAGTAGCACTCCATCAACTGAATCGCAGCCCTTGGGTCCTATAGACACATCAATTTTCAGGAGGTGAGAAGTCCACAGGCCAACGGGGTGTGTCTACCTAAGGCCTATGACCTCCCCCACTTCTAGAACACAGTTTGGGTGCTCAGGAACTAAATTCCCTGGAAAAACAAACAAACAAACAAAGGAAAAAACACCTTCTTTTAGGTTCTCTACATAGTAGAGGCTTCCATAGGTCTGTCCTTTAGGCCAAAGAAGTAGCTGCTTATTGGGAGTTTGGGAAAAACTTGGATATGTAGGCTAGGATGCTCACATGAAGGTATGTGTAGCCCTTTCAGTGGGACAGAGTGATGGGCTGGAAAAACAAAAGGATGAGCAATGAACAAGAAACCTCCATTTAAACTCTTCTTTGGGCCCAACAAATGCCTGAATTACACACTACCAAGTAATTCAGATAATAGTGTAAGAAATGGATGTTACAGGGGAAAGAGTAGTAGCCAAAAGGGGCAGGTGTGTTTGAGAGATATTTCTAAACTTGGCCTGACTGAATTCAATGGCCAAATGAATGTGAGGCATGAGGAGAGAAAAGGCTCCAGTTTTTAGCTTGGATGATTGTGATCGCCTAACAAAATAAACAGTATAGGAGGAAAAGCAAAAGTAAAGAACAGAGAATACTATGATAAAGTGCCCTTCTTGTGACTTCACTATGAATATGGAATGTCAGTGTCTTTTTGGAGAGATGACAATAATAACCAAGAGAGAAATTTCTTTGATATTTTTGAATATAGAAGTAAAACTGTCCTATAAATTCCAATTTATTTTCAAAATTGGCCACTCATCTATTCTTTAACCATAATCATGCTTTATTTGTATCTCTGATTGTATTCTGATTGTGATGGATAACTAACACATATGAGATTGGCAAAGAAGACATAAAACTATCTATGCATGAATAACATGGTCTCTACATAGAAAAGCCTAACAAATTCACTAAAAGTAAAATTAGACCTCATAAACAAATTCAACAGGTTTGTAGGATACAGGATCAGTATACAAAAACAAGTATAGTTTGTATGTTAGCAATAATCCAAAAATAAAATTAGGAAAATAAGCACCATGGCACATACTTGTAATTCCAGCAACTCCAGAGGTGGAGACAGGAGGATTGCAAGTTTGAGGCCTGAGGCAGCCTATGCAACTTGGTAAGACCCTATCTCCAGATGTAAAGGGGGCCAGAGGTGCAGCTCAGTGGTAAAGCACTTGTAAAGTACGAGCATGGCCCTGGGTTCAACTCTCTAGAACTGGAAAAAAAAAAGAAGAAGAAGAAGGAAAGAAAGACAGATGAATAAAATACTTAGGAATAACCTTAATTAGACAATTGTAAAACTTTGAAACCTGCAAAACATTAAAAGAAGTAAAAAAAAAAATCTAAATAATTTTTTTAAAAATCCCATGTTCATGGATTGGAAGAAATATATTGTTAAGATGTCAATATTCCTCCAAACTTAACTACATATTCAATATTAATCTTTAGTAAAATATTGACATCTTTATGGAAATCAGCAAATTAATTCTAAAACTCATATAGAATTGTAAGAAACCAGAATAACCAAAACAGTGTCAAAAAAGAACAAAGATGGGAGATCCACACTTACTGATTCCAAAATTAACTACAAAGCAATGATAACCCAAACACTATGGTACTGACATATAGATCAATAGACTAGAATTGCAAGCCAGAAAGAAACCATCTCTTTATGGTCAACTGATTCATGACAATGGGCCCAAGTCCATACAATAAGGAAAGAACTGAGGCAGGAGAGAAAGACAGGGAAATCTGGGGGACATGAAAGGAAAAGAGCTTTCACCCCAGAATCTGCTTTGAGTCTTGCCAGCTAAGAATCAAGAACTTTGACCTAACTACTAAAAAATCTGTTGTGAGGACTGCCTGCATAGAAATGTTATTTTGGAGAAATAAGAAATTGACAAGATAGTAATAAGTCATGCTTGGGGCAAAAAGTGTGTAACCTTTGAGTTTAACCTTGATTTCCACTTTGTAATTCTGTGCTGCTTTGAGACACCCTCAGGGAACTCCACAATTTTTTCTAAAATTAAACAATGGAACTCCTTTTGATCTTATTGGCACTTCCCTAGCCCCGTGACAGGGGCCTTTCTAGGTGCTTGAGGCTCACTTCACACTGAGCTTCCAGAACTGGATACCTAGGGATGACATTATGTGGAATGTGCCCTAGGTTAAAGAAAACTAGACAGAACATGTACCCAGAGGCTTTTTCTAATTGACTTTCCTGGGAAGCCTGTGTCTGTGACCTGGATGCATATCTCTCTCTTTGAGAGCCCACATGCATTTTAAAGTGTGTACTTAATAAACTCTACAACTTTGTTTCACTCTCAATGACTCATCCTGAAGTTCTTTTCTATGATGAAGCCAAGGACCTAGCATAACCTGAGTGGAGGCCCCTCAGGCTGGGTGGCCAGGCTGAGCTGTATTTCTCTGCTGTGTTATCAGTGACATTTTGGCACCCAACATGAGGCTCGAGAGTTGAAGCCAAGGTAGTGAGTTCTCTTAACTGTCAAAGCATGTCTTCTTCTTTCCTTTATTTCCTGGCTAACATCTTTACTTTTTTCAGCTTTATAACTGCTTTTCTACTTAGGAAGCCAAGCCTGGAAATCTGGAACAACTGTGGGCTGATGACAAGAGCTACATTCTTGTATACATTTTTCTAGCCTCGAAGCTCTATGACCTTCAGGGTGAACTTACTCATTTTCTTCCTCCTCCACTTTGATCTAGGTTTTTCTCTCTCCCCCTACCAAAATCCCTTAGACATTATAGAAGCAATCATTTCCCCAAACCTTGCCTCATGCCTCCTTAACTTTAACATTCGACTTTTGGGGAGGTAGAGTTCCTTATCTTGTTCTGCTAGCCTCTCCCAAATTCCCCTAAGCCCTTTCTTTTCTATATTCCTACTCTAATATTCCTGTTCATATCTAAGACTCAGACTTTTGGAAACTCAGGGTTTAGGCTGCCTTGCTGAGACTGGAGTTTCTTCTCAGGTGCCAGGGGCCAGGCTAATTAATAGGCAATCTAAATTTAAGATTGAAATTTGGCCAATTAAACAGGCTATATTAAGTTGCTTCATTTTGTGATCAACACTCCCTTTAAATTGGTAAGTTCATTTTACTGTATCACTCTATTGTACTAGCTAATGTATAACAGAAAAAATTTTGCTCATATTGGCTTATAGATAAGTGAGTCCTCACACAAATTAAAACTGCTAAATTGAGCTAAATATAGCTCAGTAGGTAAAGCACTGCTCTGCACTGAGGACCTGAGTTTGATCCCCAGTACTGCAAAAATGGGAGAGGGACACATGGCAACCCACTCCCAAAACAATCCCAAAACAGTCAACCACTGAAAACCCCATCAGGGTCACTGTGAGCTGGACCCTGGCTCTATGGCACCTAACAGCAACAAATGTTAGGTAGCTAGCTTAGCCACTAGCAGGCAACGTGGAGGAAAGGGAGATTCAAATCGACTTTTGCCATTCTGCAATGAGAAATGAAGCCATATACATCTGAGAACACTGGAAAGATATTTTCAAATGAGTCCCACATCCTATTATTAACTCTTCTGCCCTCTCTCTGGCCTCTACCTCGAATGCAGATTTTTCCAATTTTCTTTCCAGGTTTAGCTAAGCTTCTCCAGGTGTCTCAGTTTTCCCTGTAATTATTCCTTAAAAGTGTACTATCTTTAATAAGCCTAATCTATACTTCCTAATATAACTTCTGTGTTGGATACAAATTCTTTTATATACTGAATGCAGGGACCAAAGTTTTGCTGCCACATTCTCTGACTGACTCTGGACCTGCTTACCCATACTCCCCACATCTCCTCAATAACAATAAGGCTTAACAGTGGTAACATGTTTTATCTTTATTATTATTATTATTATTATTATTATTTATAATGGGCAGATGTTTAAGATACTATATCTATGTTTTCTATGTTTCAAACAGGGCTTCCTGAAATATCATTAAATATGAAGAGTTATTCTACTTAGGTTAGGAATAGAAAAGGTCTTTCTAAAATCAGAATTTCTGTAAGGAAATAAACAAGGCAAAAGGAAACCATCAACCAAGAGACAGGGATATAAAAGCTACAGGTATAGAGATTTTTGGTGGAAAGAAGCTTAAAGGGGAAGAGAAATGCTTCTAAATGAATCAGAAAGTCAAAGCATATTGCAGATAGTTAAGAGTATAAATTACAGGAGGGCTGATAAAAGGTGAAAATTGTTTTTTAATTATATATTTAGATTGACTATAACCTTTTTTGGCATCATATGGTTGTGAAAGCTGGACATTGAACAAGAGAGACAGAAAAAGAATTGATGCTTTTGAATTGTGGTGCTGGAGAGGTCTATTGAATATACCATGGACTGCCAAAAGAACCAACAGATCTGTCCTAGAAGAAGTACAACCAGAGTGCTCCTTGGAAGCAAAAATGGCCAGACTGAGTCTTACATATTTTGGACATGTAGTCAGGAGAGAACAATCCCTGGAGAAGGACATCATGTTTGGAAGAGTGGCAGGTCAACGCAAAAGAGGAAAACCCTCCACCAGATGGATTGACACAGTGTCTGCAACAATGGGCTTAAACATAAATAAGATTGTTTGCCTGGCACAGAATCGGGAAGTGTTTCGATCTACTGTACATAGGGTCGCTATGAGTCGGACTTGACTTGACGGCACCTAACAACAACAACATAACCTTTAAAAAGTTATTTAAGTTTCTTAAGATCAAATTTTATTATACTGACGTAAAATCAGACAATGGGCTTATCTCTCATTCAATAAAAAGAAAAGAAACAGCTTTAAAATTATGGATTTAATTGTTAAGTTCTTTCCCCTTCCATGGGGGCCAGAACCCTTAAGCCTTTTATCCTAGAGGAACTAGGACTCATGCAGACTTTTGAGATTCTAAGATAAGCAACTTCCCCTGCCTGACTCAGGACTATCTCACTCTCCTAGCACTCCTTCAGGTGAGCTTCTCCTTTCTCTTAATCCATACCCCACAAACTTTTGGGGTGAATAAACCTGAAAAACTGGGCATCTTTCAAGTTGCAGAGAGATAGAAAAGGAACGATCCCTTTTTAGGACATAGATAATTCTTAGAAGATTGCTTTCCCCTCTAGGACAACATCTTAAATTATGACATTCAGGACTAAAGCAAGTAATTTCAGGCTTCATGAGTTCCCATCCCATGAAAAGGTCCAAAGCTCAACCACTTATATATCTAGCTCTGCCCATCTGTGCTAGAATGCAGGGATTATTTGCTAGAGGGCACAACAAAATGTGCACTTAGCTCTAGGAGGACCTAGCAAAAAAAATATCAGGAACTCCACCATGAGTATCTGAAGACATGCACGTTCTTTTTCTTCTTCCTTCTCTCTTTTCGATATACAAGTGGACAAAAGAATCTGTGCCTATGGGTAGCCAAACTTTTATTCCTAAAGATTCATCCTTAGGCTGTATTTTAACTAACAGGGGTCACTTTAAGAGATCTGGCCCTTATACAGATTAGAAAAAGGAAAAATGACCTCAAAATGGGACTCTAAAATACAACACAATATTGCAATTATATCAGTTCTGCAAACATGAAAGTTAAATAGTGTGAGGTCCTTTATGTTCAAGTACTCATGTCATTTTGTCAGGAACCCGGAGTTGCAAGGAAACTGCAACGTTATCTATGCTCATGTCTCTCTGGGTGTGAGGATGATCCTCATTGAACAACCTGGACTCCAGGCCCATGTCTGTAGCCCAGAACCCAGGGCACTTTTAAAACCTCCTTCAGCAGAACAGCTTAGCCCAGCAGGAGTAACCCAGAGCAGGACCTCTTATCACCCCATTGATCCTAAACTAAGACATATGTGTCCCCTCTGGGAAGTAGAAAATGGGTAGGAATCTTAAGACTACATGTCCCTTTCTCAGGGTCAGACTTAGCTCAATACAAATAAGAAACTGGGACATTGTTCAGAGGATCTATAAAAGTTTATAGATGTGTTTCAATCCCTGGGTATTTCCTTTGACCTAACTAAGGCTGATTTATCTATAATATTGCTCACCTGCTGCACTCCTAAAGGAAAAGGACAAATTTGGGAAGATACCCAGGCTTATAGAGACAAAATTCATGCAACAGACCAAGGACAGCCCATAGGGACCATACTTGTTCCAAATTAAGAGCTAAACTGACAAAATATTTAATATGTGGTTTTGAAAACTAAATTTCTCCTCCAGGTTTTCTTAATTCTTCTTAAATGTCCTATACCCTTGCTGGGAAGAGATTTCTTTTAATCTCATGGGGTGCAGCTCTCCAATTGATTCCAGAACAAAGGTTTTCTTTTATAGTAGAGTTAATTACAAAAGATGGTTAAAAAAAAAAAAAGAAGAAGAAGAAGTGCTCTATATCTAAAGGCTCTTCATGGCTTTAAAGGAAAAAAATCCCAAACTATATTGCGATATATAATTTTTAAAAAAAAGAAAAGAAAAGAAAAGAAAAAAAACTTGCCTAACCTTACAGTCTAAACAGGCCAGGCATCTCATACCATGATCAATCATGGAGACCCAACAACAAAGGAAAATGGTAGAGACAAAGACTCACTTCAGGCTCTCCTCCATGCAAAAGTATTAGGTATGACAGACGTATGGAAAGTCCAAATGTGTTACAAAGATGGAGATATATGAAGTTAAATCAGCTATGGTTAAAGCTCCTATATCTAAACCTATGATGCTTTCTTAAAATATTTATCTGCCTTTAGAAACAGTTCCAAAAACTTATATTTAAGTGACAAGGTTTTTATGTGTTGTCAAGATGGCTGCACTTTCTAATGACTTTGTTAAGCTTTTAACTACCTAGGAAACAGTCTTAATCAAGTCAAGATTTATGTCTCTGTCTTAATTATTTAAGGATCATTTTATGGCTCTACTTAAGCAAACAATCATTATCTTAGGCTATTACACAATGTTTGACACCATTTATGTATGACTAAAACATACATCTAAGGGCTAAAGGTGCTATATGTGTAATCTGTAGCTAAATGTTTTGCCAAGGTTAAAAATTAAAATCCATTACTCCCTTAAGACAAGTTATACTGACTTTCTGGTTATTCAACAACCAAGAGTTGAAAGCCTAAACCAATCAGGATAATGGGGCTAAGAGGACAGCCAATATTTTGGCCCCTGCCCCAGGTCAGTCAGAATCCAGGGAATGGTGGGACCCTTTCAAAGGGCCCTATCACTCCTGTGAGTCACTCACCATGGAGGCCCCAGACATTGGCTCTGACCAGGGCACATTCTGCAAAGAGGAGAGTTACTACAGTGGGCAATGCCCCTCATTGCTTCTAAAGGAAGCCACATAGTCAGCAAGACTCTAACACATCCTAGTAGAGAGACTGAGGGAAGACAATAGGTTCCTTACAGGTGCCCCCAAAATAACCCTAAGGAGACCTGACTGACCATAAAAATAAAATTAAAATGTTAATGTTTTTTGACATCTTACCTGGTCTTAAACACCCAACAAGAAAGTATAACCAAATATGAACTAATGAATAATACAAAAGAGGAGTTGAACTAAGATCCAAACTAAACTCTAAAGGCTATGCCAATTACTAAAATCTACGTAAGAGGACACTGGGAAATGAAACATTCAAAAGACTAACAAATTCCCATAACCTCTAGCTACACCTGTGGCATCTTAAAGGTCCAGCTCTACTAGTTCTTATCTTTCAGCCCACTGAAAGGGTATCTTACCAAGTCTTACAAAGTACCACAATAGCTCTTAAACTCCAGGGAAATGACTATAACCCAAAGGATAAAATCAAGCCCCTGCCTTTATCTAACTCTATACAAAAGAGAGTCTGCAGCCATTGCACCCTGGCATCTGATCTCATCTGATCTTGGAAACTAAGCAAGGTCATTCTAGTTAGGTCTTGGATGGGAGACCACCTGGGAATACCATGTGCTGAAAGCTAGGGAGAAGGACCTGGCAACCAACCCATTTTTAAAACGGTCTGCCATTGAAAACTTTATAAAGAACAGAGAAATACTGACAATCGTACAGAGCATGGCACAGTGTCAGGGAGTATTTTGTTCTATTGTACATAAGGTGGCTGTGAGTTGGACCTGACTCAACAGCACTTAACAACAACATACTAAAGAGAGGCACATTCTAGGGAGAAGATTGATAACTAAATTTCACCCAGATGCCACCTATCAAATATGCAAATATCTTCTAATGTATGTTAACACCATCTCAGGGTAAATAGAGATTTACCCGATCCAGATCAAAAGAACTGAAACTTATTCTGAGTTCCCACAGCTAAGAACACCCTGAGGGTGATATGGCTTCCACCTATGAACCATTAAAAGACCTAATGATTCTCTTCAGATGAAGAGAAACAGCTTGATTTCTCCCAGAGGAATCACAGTTCTCCAGTCTCTAAGCTCAAATCTTTTTGGGTTCCCCTTAAGATCGGAGAGGTCGAGACTTTTGATCCCTGAGAAGATAGGGTCTATGCCCCTACAGCCTTGAAAAAGCTTCAGAAGGCAGAACTTTAGCCTTCATTTACCCTTAAATTAAGGGATCAAAGTCTCAGCGGGGGGAAATGAGGCAGGATAGAAAAATAAGGAAACCTGGGGGCATGGAAAGGGAAAGAGCTTTCACTGTAGAATCTGCTTTGAGTCTCACCAGCTGAGAACTTTGACAAGAACTGTGACACTTCCACCAAACACACACACACACACACACACACACACACACACACACACACACACACCCCACACCTGTTATGAGGACTGTCTGCATAGAGGTGTTATTTTGGAGAGACATTTTAAATAATGAAAATGGTAAAATAGCAATAAGCCATGCTTGGGGTCAGAAATGTATGTAACCTTTGAATTTGGTCTTGTTTTCCCCTCTGTAATTCTGTGCTCCCAGGGAATTTCACAATGACTTTTTTTAAACCTAAACAATGGAACTCCTTTTGATCTTATTAGCACCTCCTTAGCCCATGACAGCCTGCAGCCATAGCCCTGTGGCATCCGATCCCCTCAGATCTCAGATGCTAAGCAGGATCGGGCCTGATTAGTACCTGGATGGGATACCACCTGGGACCACCAGAAGCTGTAGGCTTGGGAGAAGGACCTGGCAACCCCCTCCCAAAAATCAATCTGCCATTGAAAACCCTATGCACAGCAGAGAAGCACTGACAATAGTGTTTCCCCTGTTGTACAGAGTCGCTATGAGTCGGATGCCAACTCGATGGCACCTAACAACAACAACAACAAGCCCATGACAGCCTTCAGCAGTACCTCTGTGGCATCAGAGCCCTCAGATCTCAGAAGCTAAGCAGGGTCAAGCCTCATTAGTACTTGGATAGGAGACCGCCTGGGAACACCAGGTGCTGTAGGCTTGGGAGAACCCACTCCAAAAAACAATCAGCCCTTGAAAACCCTATGAATAGCAGAGAAGCACTGACAATAGTGTTTTGTCTATTGTAGTGTTTTGTCTGTTGGTTGTTATGAGTTGGATACCAACTCAAGGGCACCTAACAACAACCCATGACAGGGGCATTTCTAAGTGCTTGAGGCTCACATCACATTCAACACCCACAACTGGGTGCCTAGGGCTGACATCACGTGGGACATGCCATAGGTTAAAGAAACCTGGAGAGAACACATGCCCAGGGGCTTT
Organism: Pedetes capensis; assembly: GCA_007922755.1. Lineage (NCBI taxonomy): Eukaryota > Metazoa > Chordata > Mammalia > Rodentia > Pedetidae > Pedetes > Pedetes capensis. The sequence continues at coordinate 55,638 of VMDO01003649.1, forward strand.
CTCCTTTTTTGGCTTCCCTGTCTGTGACCTGGATGCCTCTCTCTCTTTCAGTGCCCACATATATTCTAAAGTGTGGACTTAATAAACTCTACAACTTTCACTCTCGCTGACTCATCCTGGAATTCTTTCCGTGATGAAGCCAAGGACCCAGCTTAACCTGAGTGGAGGACCCACTCGGAAAACTCCTCAGGTGGCCAGGCTGAGCTGTATTTCTCTGCTGTGCTGCTGGTGACAGAATAATCTTTTCAATAAATGGTGCTGGGACAACCAGATAACCATATGCAAAAGAATGAGGTTGGCCTCCTACCTCACAGAGAGAAAAGAAACTCAGACTCGGTTTCTCCTATTATACACTCACAGCACAGATCACTTCTGACTCAAGATGTATGGGTTTTCCCCATACACTAAGCAAGCAACTCTGCAGCAGTGCACAGCAGGTGACTGTTTTCTAATTCAATTCAGTCTGACACTATGTACCTGGTGAAAGCATCAAGCATCACGAGGTGAAGGTCCAGTCCCCAAGACTACCTCCCTCCCATTTCAGATACTCCTTGTAAGCCCCAGGTTTTTTACCTATGCTTCAGCTGAACCAGGCTTATCTCCTTGGGTTTGATTAATTTGCTCAAGCAGCTCACAGTACTCATGGAAGCACTTATTTCTGTTTACTACTTTATTATACAAATGAAGAGCTGGCATACCCCCCTCCAGGAATGCACATTTAGCAATTCAGAAGCTCTCTGACCCTGTCCTTTTGAGTTGTTATGGAGGTTTCATTACACAGGCATGATTAGTTAAATCATTGGTCATTGGTGATCAACTTAACATTTAGCTCCTATCCCCTGCCCAGAGGTTGAGGGGGTGGGACTGACAGTCCCACTACTCTCATCATGCCTACAACTATCTGGGGACCAGCCCCAACCCTGAAGCTACTAGGGTCTGCAAGGCATCAGTCCACTCATTAGCATATAAAAAGAAACTGCACTTTGGTGATTCCAAGATGTTAGGAGTTGTCTGCCAGGGAACAGGGAAAAAGACCAAACAGAAAATTCACACTATCACACCTCATATCATGTGCAAAAATTAATTCCAAATGGATCAAAGACTTAAATACAAGAAGTAAATTTTAAAACTTCTAGAAGACAATATTGAGGCAAATCATCACGATCTCAGATTTGTCAATGGATTCTTAGATATGACACCAAAAGCATGAGCAACAAAAGAAAAAGCAAGTAACTTAGACTAAATCAGAATTAATAACTGTTGTGCTTCAAAGGACACTATCGAGAAAGTAAAATGATGCCCCACAGAATGGGATAAAATATTTAGCAATCAAGTATCTGATGTGGGATATGACTACAGTATACGAGGAACTCATACAACTCAGTAACAAAATGGGAAATCATCCAACTTAAAGATGGGCAAAGTACTTGAGTAAACACTTGTCCAAATGTTCCTGGACACCAGCAGGGGTGCCTCCAATGGTCCTTGGTCTTGCTAATGAACTAATTGATAACTGGACCAAAAGGAACTTCAAGGAAAGTTTATTAAAGCAAGGAAAGAACTCTCTGTGTAGAACTGCAGACCTCTGTGGGCAATTGCTGCTCTCTGGGTGGGACCCCCTTTTGGGGAGTTTAAGTCCCTATCTCATGAAGGGCACAGCTATTCCTTCTCTCTTTTTGATCTTGTCTTCAGGTGGGTCAGATTTCTCTGACCCCCAGGCTTAGGCTGGCTTTCCTAAGCTGCATAACTGGCTTTTCTGTTTATCTCAAGTGGGAATCCCCGTGCCTAACCTGGACAGAGAGGCACCTGTGCCTACCAGCTGTCTTCATATGTAAAGTGAGTTACTAGTTACTGATCTGACCATTTGTAAAGATGTCGTAGGTTACAGACAAGTCATTTGTAAGAAGGTATTATCTCCCAGCAACTGTGGTACTCACAAAGGATATCATCTATCAGGGAGGTACTGAACATTCTTCTCAGAGGAAGCTTACATTGGTATTCACCACCTTTCAAAAGATGCCGGGAAGGCAGATGGCTACAGAAGGCCCTATTGTTCCCTTTCCCCCTGTCTGCCCTCCCTGTCACCAAGGTGATATACAAATGGCCAAAAAGCCTATAAAAATATGTTCAACATCATTAGTCATAAGGGCTATGTAAATCAAACCAAAGGTGAGATGATACTTAATATTATTAGTATTAAAAAGTCAGATAACGAATGTTGATGAGGATGTAGAGAAACTAGACCCCTCACTCACTGCTAGTGGAAATATAAAATGTTACAGACATTTTAGAGAACATTTGACAGCTCCCTAAATGGTTAAACACAGAGTTACTATTATGACACAGCAATTCCACTCCTAGGTAAACACACAAGAGAAATGAAGCCATAGGGCCACACATAAACATGAATATTTATAACCAAAAAGTGGAAACAGCCCAAATGTCCATCAACTGATGGGTAAATAAACAAAATGTGATATATATATATGTATGGTTTAGATTTGTCAAACTAAGTGAAACAATCAGACAGAAAGAGATTGATTGTGCAAAGAATGCTATGTAATAGCAGAGCATTGCAACAGGAATATATGGAATATGGAATATATGGAATATATATATATGAAATATTATTTGGTCATAAAAAAGTATGGTGTACTGACACATTGTAACATTGACAAAACTTGAAAACATTATACTATGTGAAAGAAGCAGGAACAAGAGACCACATATTGATTATTCCACCTACATGAAGTGCCCAAACCTAAAAAAAGAGAAAGTAGATTAGTGGCTTTTTAGGGCTAGGTATGATAGACAGACAGGGAGGTGATAATTAAAGGCTAGAGTTTCTTTTAAAGATGGTGAAAATGCTCTAAAATTGATGGTTGCATGTAACTGTAAATATGCCAAAAATCATTGAATTCTATCCTTTAAATGCATCAAATACATGAGAATTGTATCCGTGAAAAAAAATATACAATTTGCCAAAGTAAAAATGGAGTCCCTTGTGTCAACACTAATAAAAAGAAAAGTAAGTAAAGCTGAGAGCTTATAAAGGAAGGTTCTTATCCATGATTGTAACTGTCACAAAAGACTCTGCTGGAGCCACAATCTTTCACAGAGGCCACCTCAACCTCATACAAAAAGCACTTCTGCAGGGACATTTGCCCAGCAACTGTCTGTTCAACCTCAGACCAATCCCATGCTTGTTATTAACCATTGTGACCAAGGATTATTGCTTCAAGATACCTGATGTAATCCTCCTGCTTTTGGTCTTTGAAGCTTTTCTTTGCCTCTATCTCCCTGAATACTCCCATAGTTTACTATGGCCCATATATTCCCATTGCAATGCTCTGCTATTACACAGCATTCTTTGCACAATCAATCTCTTTCTCTCTGATTGTTTCACTTAGTTTGACATATCTCAATAAAGATATTTAAATTTTTAAGGGCAGCTTGATGGGAAAGGAAAAATAAGTAAATAAACAACAAATTAATCTTTTAAAAATTGATGTATATTTAAGGCAAGCCTGCAGTCATAGCCCTATGGCATCTGATCCCATCAGATCTCAGAAGCTAAGCAGGGTCAGGCCTGGTTAGTACTTGGATGGGAGACCAAATGGGAACACCAGGTGCTGTAGGCTTGGGAGACAGACCTGGCAACTCACTCCCAAAAATCAATCAGCCATTGAAAACCCTATGAACAGCAGAGAAGCACTGACAACAGTGTTCCCCTAATGTATGTACAGTTGCTATGAGTCGGATACCAACTCGAAGGCACCTAACAACAACAACATTTAAGGCAAACCGCCCATATTCTCTTTAGGCAAAAGAATTGCCAGAGATGTTAAGTTTTCTGCAAATGAATACATAAGTGATACTTAGGAATCAAAATTCATAATTTCTTGAAAGTTAAAAATAAAGTAGTTCCACCTAATCCAACTGCCTGTTGGGGGTTAATCCAGACACCCCAACCCCATGTTTCCCTGTGGAGACTTCTTCCACTGTGACCTTCCAATCCTCTCACACCCACTCACTCACCCCCTCTCCCCATCAATCAGGAGCAACTTATCTGACTGGTAAATTTGAAAAAAGAAGCTAAGCATGTGCTCTGGTGAAAAGTTGCCTAACTGCAGAGAGGGCACTTAAAACTTCTTGTGGCTGTCTTTGCCACAACAAAGGGATAAATCTGACTTGAAGAAATGTTCACTTCAGGGGAGAAGGTGTTAGAGATCCATGTGTTTGCACTCTGGGTGGTTTTAAACCCTGTCTGCCATTCTTTGACTTTCTTCTCATCAAGAGGTGTGGTCTATGTCCCCTCCCTTTGAACATGGGATAGACTTTGTAACTGCCTGTGACTGCCGTAATAAATACAGTCCTGCAGAAGTGGTGCAACTTGTCCCCCTGGGCCAGTTTAAGAGCCCTGTGGCTTCTGTTGGTTTCTCTTGGTCCTCTCACTTTGGGACCCTTCAGCCATCATGAAAGACATCCATGTACCCTGAGGTCTGCAAATGGAGAGATCACATTGGAGGGGCTGGGGAAAGAAGGCCATTCTAGAACCAGCTATTAGTCTTCCAGCCATACATGTGGGGCAATGCTCTCATTCCCGGGGAACCATTTGATTGTAACCACATGCAAGATCCACGTGGAACATACTTGGGTTAGCCCACCATTGCCACATCACAAGCAAATAAATGAGTGGTATTAAGTCACTGTTTGGGAGTGGTTTGTTATATACATATAAAAAATCTGGAACACACATACTCTTCACCCTAGGCTTTGACAGCAATGAACTTGATCTTATTTTAATGAACTTGATCTTATTTTCACATCTTTTAATTAGTCACAAACTCTGGAAAAGGGATCTATTTTGTGGCTTCCTGAAACTCCAACTTTATTTATCCAATATAAGAATTTCTCCTGCCCACTCAGTAGGCACTGACAGGCCTTAGGTCTCTCTGACTCTCTCTAGTGGTGGAAATGTCTTCTGAATCACTCACATTACCATGATTGCTTCTTAGAATGATCTTTTTTAAGTTTATGGAAATTCTTTGAAGTCTCACTAAGCAGAACTACTCCATCTCTTCTATTCATTTCTCTCAAACATTTCCTGATTGTTGCTGTTGTTAGGTGCTGTCATGTCCAACTCATAGCGATCCTCATAGAGTTTTAAATGGCTAATTGTTTCGAGAATACAACAGACTTGGGAGTGGATTGCCACATCCTTTTCCCACTTTTGTGGTGCTGGGAATCAAACCCAAGACCTCAGAGACTGCAGAGTGACACTCTACCAACTGAGCTAAATCCCAGCCTCTTTGCCAGATAGACATCACCTATTTCCTAGCTGGGCTAATTAATTATTCGGAGCCTCAACTTCCTTCAGCTTTTCTTCTAAAAGAGGTTCAAGTAGTGCAGTGGTCCTCGAACATGAGCGTGCACAAGAGTCACTTGGAGGGCTTGTTACATGTGTTTCTGGATGCCACCCTCAAAGTTGCTAGTTCAGCAGGACTGAGGTGGGGCCAGAGAGTTTTCGTATCTAACAAATTCCCAGATGATGCTAATACTGTGCCCCAGGGACTATCCTTTGAGAGTCACTGAGCTTGAGATGTATAGGATGCTAGGAAGAATCTCTGACATGGAGTTGAATGGCTGGGGCTATTGTCCTGACTGTGCCATTTCCTAATAAAATATAGAGGTTCTGAATACAACAAAGATACCTAATGAGAGCAAAGGTACCGCCTATATCACACAGGCATAAGGCTAGACAGTGATAACAACATGTACGTGCTTTGCAAGCTATCTGGGGTCCTGTAGACAGGAAATTGTTTGGAGAGATTTTCCTGTGGACTCTCTCTAAATGTTAACATCCTTTCTCGAAGTGACATGAGAATTAAACAGAATATGACAGCTGAAGGGTGCAATAGAACCCATTAATTCATTTTCTGTATTTTCCCTTTATAGATTCTTGTTTTTTCCAGCCATTATAATCCAGAAATAAAAGTGAAATGGTTCAGTGGCCTGAGTGTTTTCAATGTGCCCAGATGAAGCCATATTCCTAAGGATAAGAGGGGAGCTGCTTCCCAGCTGGGATGATTAATTACTCTGCTCCTCAGCTTCATTTGGGAGAAAGGGAAAACAACAGCCTTACCTCGTGAATGGTGAAGATTAAAGGAGTTAATACATGTAAAGCTATTAAAAACAGGCCGGGCACCTATTAATTATTATGATTGTCTCTCATTTCAAAGATGAAGATTGAGGCTTTGAGAGTTTGAGACATATACCTAACCCTCACAGTGAGTTAGGGCAGAGATGTCAAAATAAAATGTACAGACTGTGTTCTTGCCGTCATTGTTTCTGCCTGTGACATGCGTTGCTGATTGATCATAGCACCACTGTTCTCTGCAGAGGCAGACAAGGCTCCAGAACCCTCGTGGTGACTGTGCTGTAATTGATGAAGGTTGCCTGAAAGCCCATGAGGCAGACCAGTTTGGCCACATTGGTAATATTGTTGTTATTGTTATGTGTCCTCTGTTGGTGTCTGACTCTTAGTGACCCTATGTACAACAAGCAAAATACTATTATTGTTAGTGCTTCTCTGCTGTTCATAGGGTTTCCAGTGGCTGATTTTGGAGGGGGGCAGTGGGTTGCTGGGTCTTTCTCCCAAGCCTACAGCACCTAGTGATCTCAGGCTGTCTCCCATCCAAGTACTAACCAGGCCCAACCCTGCTTAGCTTCTGAAATCTGATAGGATCAAACACCACAGTGTTATGGCTACGGGCACACTGGCAATAGGAAGTTGAATCTTGGGACACTTCTAGAGCATTACAAAGTGGAGGGGCCAAACCCAATAATGGAAAACCAGGAATAAAGTTTAGACCATCTCTGGATGGGAGGAGACTACAACAGCCATGCCCCTCCCCCACTGGGTTCCATTTCCCTGCCTTAGTGGGCTTCCAGATCTTGGGCTAAAACTGAAAAAAGAAAGACCATTTCTACTGACATTGTACCTTTGGTATGTGGGCCAATGATTTCCTCATCACTTCAAAAAAATAACTTTGTATTTAATAAGACATGCTCCAGTGACTCAATTTTGTCCTAAGCCACTTCCCATTAGATGCTTCCTGATCGGCAGCAGGAGCTCCATTTAAACCAAATAAGAATCAACACATTTTAAGGATCAAAGCAGATGAAACATTACAGAAAAGCCACCATCATTTTCAAAGGCCCAGTAATTCTATACTGTGAGTCCCAGATTCTTTACAACGGTTCTAGAAAAATTGTGTAATCATGAAGAAGACATGGCTATAAGTAATATTAATTAATTTTGCCTTGGGCCTACATTTTGTTCTTCTACCACACTGAGACAGGATCATCTTCAAAGGGATATCTCAGCGTTCTCCCAGCCCCTCATCACCACACCACACTGACACTTTCTCTCACATTATTCCCTGGCTGACTCCACAATTTCTCACTGTAGTCCAAAGGTCAGAACAGAACCAGGTCCTCCTTGAAGGTGACCACATTTATAATTACAGCTAACTTGTGTTCAACCCTTAGATGTTCCAAACATTGTTTCATTTATTTAATAGGCATTCACATAATGCCTCCCCCACATGTCTGTCAGCTTGTCATACTGTTGGGGGCTTGTGTGTTCCTGTGATGCTGAAAGCTATGCCACTGGTATTTCAGATACCAGGAGGGCCCCCACAGTGGACAGGTTTCAGCTGAGTTTCCAGATTAAGACAGACTAGGAAGAAGGACCCAGCAGCCCACTCCCAAAACAGCCAAATTTAAAACCCAATAAATATCAGGGAAGGGCTGTCAAATATAGCTCCAGGAAATGAGCCCCACCCCCAGGCTGGAAGGCATTCAAGAAACGACTGGAGAAGACTTGCATTCAAGAAATGACTGGAGTAGAGTCGATCTCCTAGCAGAGAAGGGACAATTTGGGGAATGCAAAAGAAGGAGGGAGAGATCTAGCAAAAGGAGGAAATCCTGGGAGAGGAGATGGGGGAGAGGAGGAACAAGGAGGAATGAGGAATGGGGGAGGGGTAACCTCAGGGTGAATAGTCCAACTTTAGTAGTCCTGGAAATAATTATAATAACACCAGTAATACCAAAGAATGGTAATAATATAGATGGACTAGAAATTCATGTAACAGTACTGACAGTGTAGAAACAAACTTCACTACAGAAAAAGTTTCGATCTTAAACGTAATTGGAACCCAAGGATATATAGAAAAATATTACCATAAAAAGACAAACAAATGGAAGAGAAATCTTTGGTGGAGGGAGGGTGGGATGGGAGGAGGAAGTGCACAAGAGGGTAAGGGGGAACTTATCTGTGTAACGTACAACAAAATGCATATATGGAAATGTCACAATGAAAAGCATGTCAGAATGAATCACATTAAGGTGTACATTAAAAATTTCAAAAAAAAAAAAAAAAAAGTAGAGTCAATCTTAATCCTGGGAATGGAGTAAAGCCCCTGGATCTCCTTTTGCTGATGTGGCATGACTCAAAATGAGAAGAAACACAGTGTCTGCAACATTGGGCTCAAACATAAAAAGATGGTGTGCATGACACAGTGTGGGGTAGTGTTTCATTCTTCTGTAGTTAGGGTCACTATGAGTCAGATCTGACTCTACAGCACCTAGCAACAATAACGCTTACTATATGCCAGGGACTTTTTAAAGCACTTCACAAATGTCTCATTTAATCCTCTCAACACACCTATCAACTTTTACTAACAAAATCTAGGTTAGGAAGGTCAAGTGGACTGGTTGAGATGACACAACTAGAAAGTGGCACAATAATTACATTGTGAGCAGGTGTGATGGTGTACCCTGGGGACTATATGACTGCCTCTCTGTGGATGATCTTCACCTTGAGTGTGAATGACACACACATGCGTTATCTCAGTTATCCTTAGTTAACTTTACTAGGTAGACACTGTTCTTTTTTTCCATTTTATACTTACTAAGATTGTAGACCAAAGGGGCTAAGTAACCTGTCCATAGCCACACAGCTAATACTTGGGATTCAAGACCAGGCAGTTGGTCTTCAGAGGACGGATTTGCACCTGTTGTTGTCAGGTGCCCTAGACTTGGTTCTGACTCATAGCTACCCTACGTACAACAGAAACATTCCCTGACTTTGCAATGCCCCACACTATTATCAGTGCTTCTCTGCTATTCATAGGGTTTTCAATGGCTGATTTGTAGAGAGATTTCTAGCACTGTTATTGCTGTGCTTTGTCTCAGACATGACCTCCCTGTTTCTGGCTCTCAATTGAAAGCTTTTTACCACCATGACTGCTGCTGCTGCTGTTTTGTCACATGGCTCCTGAATAAACAGTCTCAAGCTTTCAACTATCCCAATTTTCTACCTCCTGGTGTTATTCACAGTTCCTCTTAAGGCAAACACAGGCCCACAAGCCTGTCTCTCCCTCCTTCAGCACCAGGGTGAAGGTCACATGCAATAGTCATGCTCACTGCCAGGCATTCCTCAGACCACATCATCAAACCTGCTCAAATATAGTTGTTGTGCCAAGAAATAAACAACTTTATGTCCATGGCCCTTAACCTAAGAATTTGTATTTCCCTAGCAATTAAATTTTCTGGCATATACACCAGGAATAGTCATCTGTGTCAGAATCTGGAGCAAAGAGTGAAATTGAGCTTAGTTTTAAATAAAAAGTGGGGAATGCAAAGCAAAATGCAATGGAAACGCGAGCTTTACAATCTCTTAATGTGTTTAGCGGGGCTGGGATTAACTCAGTTGGTAGAGCACTGCTCTGCAGTCTCTGAGGTCCTGAGTTTGATTCCCAGCACCGCAGAAATAGGATAAGGACGTGGCAACCCACTCCCAAGGCAATCCCAAAACAATCTGCCATTGAAAACTCTATGAGGGTCATTATGAGTTGGACACAACTTGATGGCACCTAACAACAACAACAACAACAACAACAATGTATTTAGCAATTGGGGAACAGAGAATTTCTCTTAAGGTATGGGAAACCAAAACATCTGGAAGGTAGAACAAGAGACTAGTCAGCAAGCCAGGGCCTTGGGCTGATGGTTACCTTAGATGTTCTATCTTCCTCTCTCCCTTCATCTCTATTTCTCTCTCTCTCTCCACAGAAATGAAGCGGAAATTCCTACTCTGCTCCTGGGAGTTGGAAGCAAGATGTCTTCTATGGATGCCCTTTACTTTAGAATCCCCCTCTTTCCTGAACCAGCAGAAGCAAAATCTCCTGACCTTCCACAAAGCCTCTGAGGGTTGTCTTTTTAATTGAGCTTTTGCTTAAAAAGAGATAACACTGTATTTACTTACTATTTACGGCACAGTAACACTAGATAAACTGGTCCTGGATCCTTATTCTCTCCTGACTTTTAGATTTAAGACAATGCTGATTTAACTAGTAACTACTCTCCCTCTCATACTTTCCTATTTAGGATTTTTTTTTTTTTCTTTTTTAAGCCCCTTAGGAAAAGGCTTTACAGTGATTTGCCTAGGACTTACTTTTGACCAGAGGCATTTAACCCATTGTAAATAGAGTACACAGATATAAAGGCCAGAGGAGTCAATGTCTAATGGCCAGGTTAAGCCTAATCCAGGCATCAAATGTGAGATCCAATTAATTCCATAGGAAATGAGATGTTTTTAAACCTTCAAAGCAATTTGTAAAGCATAAATTAGTTTTTAAAGTAGTTTTATGTTAGTGACATTAAAGGTTTAGGAAAGCAAACTGTTTTCCCTAATTTTGTCTTGCACAAAAAAATTGAAAGAGTATTTTATGTGTCCACATTTGAGAAACCAAACTGATCTGAGGTCATTAAATTTTTAGGAAGAAAGATCTTAAGTACCAACTTTCCAAAAATAACATATACGGTAACTAATGAAGTTTATTTTCTCTGCTGAAATTCATTTTATTGTGAATCCCATTGTCCTAGTAAAACTTTAGTGAGGAAATCAAAATAAATGTTAAAATAGGGGATATGACATTTTGCTGATCTGGCTGGCTCTCATTAACCTTTTTTTTCTTTTTTTTTTTTTTTTTTTTTTTTTTTTTTTTTTTTTTTTTTTTTTTTTTTTTTTTTTTTTTTTTTTGTGGTGCTGGGGATGGAACGCAGAGCCCTGCATATGCTAGGCAAGGGATCTACCCCTGAGCTATACGCTCAGCCCCTCCTTCATTCTCGATTTGCACATTTGCACAAGGTTCTGCTGGCTAATATTAGTCATTGCTTGCAAAACCATCCGTCCCTTTTCCTAAACCCAGTTCATAAGTAGGACTTTGCCTTCACTCGGGTGTGTCATCATCCTGCTGTTTCCCAGCACCTGTCAAAACCCTGCAGTGGGCTTTGAAACCCCTGAGGTCACATGTGGCGAACCAGCAACGAAAGCACAAGGCCCCAGGATGTTTTCAGCTCAGCGCATTCTCTGTGTCTTGGCCTCTGAGCTCTGCTTCCTGCCTGCTTGCCCTTGAAGGAGTCCCACCGGGGCCGTGGACTGGAAGATGCACTTTCCACAAGTCAGACGCTACCAAGACTCCAGTTCTTAGATTCTCAGTGACCTCTGGGTCCCTCGCTTGCTGACTCCCCCTGCCCCTCTCCTATCCAGGTGTCGGCCATGACAAGCTGCTGTTATTTTAGCTCCCTTTCCCACTTTTGACAGAAACCAGTGACTAAAGATGTGCCAGGTGGTGCTGTTGATAAACAAGTTCTAATACCAGATTTCCTCCTGGGAACTCAGGCTCCTTTTTTCTGGCTGATGACCGAGATGGGAGGAAACTTGGCTACACCTTCTCGACATTCTTGCTTTGGTAGCTCATCTTCAACTCCCAGAGAGCGACAGGAGAAGCTGGCTACGCAGAAGTGCCCGGGGCAGTTGCTGACGGTAGCCAGCACTCCTTTCAACTTTGTGCAACTTACTAAATCCCTGAATCCAGGAAATAGAAATAGTGCCTGTCCAAGCTGCAAGGATCCCACCATCTAGTGGGGATGGCAGGCATAGAAAATAACAATTGCTACACAATGGGATAGAGGCATGGGAGTCCAGCTATTGGTGGAAGAGGCAGCCAAGGAAGGCTTCCCAGAGGAGATGACACATTAGTTAGGTCTGGAGTTAAAAATTAGCCATTCAGAGAAGGGGAGAAAGAGTCCTTCTGACACAGGGAATTGAATAGGCAAATTCAGAAAAGGTCAGAGGACTCAATGACAGTTTGAAAAAGCTGGTGCAAAGGGCTCCTCATGACAGGAGATGATGCTGCGATGTGAAGCAAAGGTCCTGTGTTCTATACTAATGTATTTGATCTTTACCCTGAATATGGCAGGGAACAGATAAATGATTTAAAAACAAGACTGTTCTGATCAGATATGCATTTTAGACTGCTTACTCTAAAGAAGAGAATGGGGCTGGGGTTTAGCTTAGTCGGTGGAGCGATGCCCTGCGCTCTCTGAGGCCCTGGGTTTGATCCTCAGCACCACAAAAATGGGAGAAAGACTTGGCAATACATTTCCAAAGCTATGCTGAAACAGTCATTGAATACCCTATGAATAGCAGAGAAGCATTGACATAGTGCCAGACATGGCATAGTGTTGGGGAGTGTTTCGTCTGTTGTACGTAGGGTCACTGTGAGTTGCACCCAACTGGATGGCACCTAACAACAATAAAGAAGAGAAAGAAGCAGAGGGAGTGAGAATAGAGTCATTCAACAAATCTTGTGGACTCTTCCATTTGCCTGGCACACATTTGGCAGGCAGGGTTTGCTGCCAACCAAAGTTTGCAGCCTAGTTAAAAGACAAGAGGAAGACCTGGAAATGCAGAAAAGGACATTTGATTTGAAAAATATTTGAGAGGCAGAATTAACATGAGTCAGTGGCAGCTTAGCTGAGGAGTGGGGGGCGCAGCAGGGAAGAAGGGATCTTGTATGAGTTCCAGATTTCTAACATGGGCAGTTGTCCGTCCAAGGATAACCTTCATAGAGCATTTCTCTGGTTTTTGTTTTGTTTTGTTTGTTTGTATTTGAGACAGGTTCTCACTTTGTAGCCCAGGCTGGACTTGAACTTGTGATTCTCCTGCTTCAGCCTCCTGAGTGCTAATGTTACAGGTGTGCCCACCACTCCTGTCCATACAGTGTTTCTTAACAGAGGAGCTAGTGGCATTTTGTACAGGAGAATGCTTCTTGTGGGATTCTGTCATGCATTTAAAAGTGTTTGTCATCCTTGACTCCAATCCACTAAATACCAATAGCAATAGTACTGCCTAATCATTGCAACACCCCAAAAGTCCTCTCTCCACACACACATGATTTCCAAATACTCCTTGAGAAACAGAATTCAGAAGGAAAAATGGACTGGACTTGTGAGGAAGAAATGAAACTAGTTTGGAGAATGTTCAATTTGAGGTTCTAACCAAAGTCTTCCATGTCTGCAGAGCAGAAGCTACCTATGTGCCACCACCTCACCCCACCTACACCTACAGAACATGGGCAAGTGGACATGCAACTTCCTGCTCCAGGGACATTTGTGCTGGCCTCATCAGCAGACCACATGGTAGATACACCTGTGCAGTGACTGCCAAATTCACTTTCTCCAATCCAAAAGCATTTTTTTCTTCAAAGCACTTACATTTTTCCTTCTTCCTACTTCCTTCTCTACATGTCTCATTTTTGGACATTACCGATATCATAGAATTTGTCCAGGAATTAGAAGAGCGGTAGTTAAGAATGGCTTCAGACATACTAAGGAGATGTAGGAAGGGCAGGTTCAGTCCTACTCTCAAGCTTTCTCAGTTCTCCGTCCTCATGTGGGTCCACAGTTGAGCTCAGCTCACTTTGAACTTTCTTCTGATAACCCATTAAAATGCCCTTGAGGTTGCTCTCACTGTCTCCTTTAGACATGATCTGATCATCCTCCTGGGTTCTGGTGTAAGTAAAAAGTGCTCCTATTCCTATTGGATTCACCCATGTACTAACGAAGGCAATCACATGGACGGAAATGCCCAGAGAATATGTGTGAGGTAAGATGATTCAACATTAGCACTTTGGTGAGCACCAGCCCTGAAGAAGAGAGCAGAAGTACAGATGCCCAAAGAAGATCTGAGAAGCTACAAAGTCCAAGAGTAAGAGGAAACTAGGAGAAGCCACAAAGGAAAAAATATCTCAAAGGAAGGATTGATTGAATACTAAATGTGAAGGAGAAGTCAAGAATAATAGAAATGAAAGAGAATATTCTAAACATAACACCTTGGTGAAAATTAGTATCCTTGGCTAAATCAGTCAGCATAAGCTACATTATGTTGCATTAACAAATTAATTCAGATCCCAATGACTGATAATGTCAGAGGCTTATTTCTTGCTCTCATTCCATATCCACTGTTGGTTAATGGCTACAGGTCCTTTTTGATCCTCTTCCATATAAGATTCACTCTGAACCTCTCTCTAGAAGGACCTCAATGGAAGAACCACACAGCATATCTTAGAGCTTCTGCCTAAAAGCAGCAAACATTACTTTCCTCTCACATTTTATTGGCCAAAGCAAGTCACATAAACAAGCTTGATGTCAGCAGAACAAGTATAATCAGAAAGTTGTCTGGAGGGAGGAACTAGCTGATAAAGAAAAGCCCCACAAGGAGTGACAGAAAATCTTTTTGAACAATATCATAGTCTACCATACTTGGTGGCAATTTTTCCCTGACCCTTCATTTTTTTCCCTGTAAGATAATGAAGATGATTAAATTACCATCCCTATCAAATTATTGTGAGGCCCAAATGACATGATGCAAGCGAAAAATTACTAGAAGGTGTAATCCATTATTTTATTCCTAACTTACTCAAGGGGCTGAGGTGTATAGCTCAGTTGGTAGAGTGCCACAGGGCACTCTCTGAGAAGCCAGGTTTGATCTCCAGCACCGCATAAAAAAGGGAGAGAGACATGGCAATCCACTCCCAAAGCAACCCCAAAGCAATCAGCCATTGAAAACTCTATGAGGTTTTACACCATGAGTCGGACCTGACCCAATGGCACCTAACAACAACAACAACAATAAGGGAAAGATCACAGTTAGAAAAGTAAAAAATACCTTTGGGCTACGGGTTAGCTCAGTTGGTATACCACTCTCCATACTCTCTGAGGACCTAGGTTCAGTCTCTAGCACCGCAAAATCAGAAGGATGTAGCAGTTCACTCTCAAAGGAAGAAACGATAACAAAACAATCAGCCATTGAAACCCTGTGAGGGTCGCTATGGGTCAGACTCAACAGCACCTGACAACAACAAATTTACTCAATGTGCAGCTATAATTATTATTATTATTTTCTCCGTTATGTCACTCCCATACTCAAGAGCCATTGTTTACTCCATTTTATTCAGCTCAGGGCCTGAGGCCCTCTAACAACTGATATATATATATATATCATCTGCCAGGATCTAACTATATAAAAATGCATTCCTAACATCCCAATACAGAAGACTCAGTAACCCCCGTACAGTTATTTGGGCTAGAAGTTTCTACATGAAAATGAAAAACAACATGACGACTATCCTCTACATGACCATATTGAAGCATTAAAAAAAAAATTGAACAAGTATATAAAAGTCTCCAAGAAATGCAAGTTTAGAAGACCACAGAGGTCACCTTAATTTCTTCATGCCCCTGTAATGCCAGTTTATAAGAAAATAGGGTATAAATTAATCAACCTATGTTAATAAATGTTATATAGAACCTTGCCATTCAAAGCAACCAGCAACACCAACATACCCAGGACCTTGTCGGAGAAGCAGACTTTCAGGAACCCCTAGACCTGTTGGATCAGAATCTACATATTAATTTGCAAAGGTTCCCCCATGGTGCTTTGCACACTGAAATTGGAGAAGCACTAATCTAAGAGAATTCTCAGATTATCTGTGTTGCTTTCTAATATGTGTGGACTGATAACTTTTTGAAAATAAAAATAAATTACCAGAATAATGAAAATTTTAAAAAGAGACACACAGAATACAAACTCAAACTTTTTACTACTGGATTCAAAAGACATATAATTACACTGTCAAATTACTACAGAAATCTCTAAATGCCTACTGTTTCTATGGATTCCTCATTATTTACCAAGAAGAGTTCACAAGTGGGCAGTAGACTGTGGATCACACTTTGAGTAGCTGCTCTAGGTTATTGTCATTTTGCAGATGAGGAAACAGAGGCCCAGACAAGTAATGTACCCAAAGTGACATAACTTGTTCATGGAAAAGCCAGCGTTAAAACTTTTATCTCTCAAATTGATTCTGATAGGCCTTATTAATTCTAATGAAAATTGTGAATATGTATTGAGCACTTGATTTGGGCCATTTGCAATGTTTTACAGGGATTACCTTGTAGTCACCTACCATTACTATGATGTAGATCCCAACGTTTTTATTTTAAAGTTGAGAAACCGAAGGTTTAGAGAGATGAAAACTTTGTAAAAGTCTCCTTGACTAAGTAACTGTTGAAGTTGAGATTTTAAACTAAGAACCAAGAACCAAGTTTAACCATAAATTAAAAAAAAAATAGAACCTAGACGGGCATGGTGGCACACACCTGTAATCCCAGTGACTCAAGAGGCGGAGGTAGGATTGCAAGTTTGAGACCACAGGCAGTCTGTGTAATTTAGCGAGACCCTGTCTCAAAAAGTGGAAAAAATGGGGTGCGGTGTAGCTCAGTGGTACAGTACTTGCAAAGCATGCAAGCCCGAGGCCCTGGATTCAACCCCCAGTACCCCCAAATCAAAATAAACAACAACAACAAAAAACCAAAATAGAACCTAAAAAGGGAGAGAACAAGTGCAAGTTACAGCATGTAACTCTATGAAAATTCCATAGTGAATCTCACTATGCTGTATGCAATTTTTAAAAAAATGATATCATACCTCATAAATATTCACAATTATTAATACATGCTAATCAAAAAGTTTTTGTATTTTGTTTGGGGAAATGAAAATGTAGACAACCTAGTTTTGATGATTGCATGTGGTATATATGAATAAAATTATCTCTCTCTACTCCATAAATATGTTCAATTAAAACACTAATAAAATAAATAAATAGAACAAATATGTGTGTGTGTGTGTCTGTGTGTGTATGTGTGTCTTTGTGTGTGTGTGTGTGTGTGTGTGTGTGTGTGTGTGTGTATCAGTTGATTAACGTGATAAGGACAGCAAATCCTAGGGTGTGCAGGGTCAGTTGACAAGCTGGGAACCCAATGGTTTGGTTGTAGTCTGAGAGCCAGCAGGCTAAAGACCCATGAAAAGCTGAGGTCTCAATTAGTGTGTGAAGGCAGGAAAAAAGCTGATGTCCAGATTTGAAGACAGCCAGGCAGAGAGGATTCTCTTATTTGGAGATGGGACAACATTTTAGTTTTAGGCAGGCTTTCAATGATCAGATGAGGCCAACTCGTATTTGAGAGGGCAATCTACCCAATTCAATGTACTGATCTAAATGTTAATCTTCTCAAAAAGCTCCCTCAAAGAAATGCTCAGAATAATATTTAACCAAATATCTGGGCACTCTATGGCCCAGGCAAGTTAACACATAGATTTAATCTTCACAGAGCTTAACCAGTGTTTCATTATATCTCATCTCCACTTAGTTCCTGAATTATGAATTATGTGAACAAAAGCATTGGCTATATAGAATCCAGAGGCCTTGGCATGTGGGCAATTCTATTTGACACTAAATCAATATGCTGGTAGAATGTCCTTTGAGACTCCTAGAATTACATTTAAGAAATGTGCCAGACTTGTGGATACATTAAGGCCTTATTACACTTGTCATTGATGAATTGGTGATAATGATATTCAGCCATCTATAGGAGCAGTTTTCTGAATAGGACTCCAATAGCTCAGAAAACAATAGTAAGAATTGACCAATGGAATTGCACTAAAAAAAATCTTCTGTACAGCAAAGGAAACAATTATCAGAGTAAAGCCACAGATTGTGGAATGGGGGAAAGTCTTTGCCAGCTATTCATCCAACAGGAGAATAGCTACAATATGTAAAGAACTCAAAAATATAAACATCCAAATAACAAATAATCCAGCCAATAAATGGACAAATGCATTGAACAAACTGTTCCCAAAAGAAGAAGTACAAATGACCAATAAAATACATGAAAAAGTTTTCAACATCTTTAGTCAACGGGGAAATGAAAATCAAAACTACATTGAGATTCCATCCCACCCCAATCAGAAAGGCCATCATCAAGAAAACAAACAAAAAGAAGTGCCATTGAGGATGCAGAGGAAAAAGGAACCCTTATATATTGTTGGTGGGAATGTAAATTAGTGCAGCCACTATGGAAATCAGTATGAATGTTTTTCAAAAAAGTAAAAATAGAACTACCATATGATGCAGCTATACCACTCCTGGGCATATATCCAAAGGAATTAAAGTCAACATACAATAGAGATACCTGCATTCCCATATTTATTGTGGCATTATTCAATAGTCAAGCTATGGAATCACCCTAACTGCCCACCAACAGATGAATGGATAAAGAAGTTGTGGTATATATACATAATGGAATATTATTCAGTCATAAATAAGAACAAAGTTATGTTGTTTGCAGGAAAATTAATGGAATTAGAGAATATTATATTAAGTGAGAGAAGACAAGTATCACATTTTCTCTGATGTGCAGAATCTATTTTTTTTTTTAAAAAGGACATGAAAGTAGAAAACATAGGAGGTGAATATGATCAAAGTAAATTAGGTACAAGGTTTAGCAGAGTTGGTAGAGCTCCTGCTCTGCTCTCTAGCACCACAAAAATGGGAGAAGGATGTGGCAATCCACTCCCAAAACAATGCTGAAAACCAATCAGCCATTGAAAAGCCTGTGAGGGTCGCTATGAGTCAGACCCAACTTGATAGCAATGAACAACAACAACAACAACAACAACACATTATATACACATATGAAAATGTCACAATGTAAGCCATTATTTTGTACAATTAATATATGCTAATAACTTTTTTTAAAAAAAGAAATGGCAGAAGCCTGCTGAAAGGAAGGGCTTATACTGTGCCCATATGAGTTTGGGACTAAAAGCGAATGGGTAGAGGTTGGCAGACACTATGCACCACTTCGTGTCGCTCTCACACACACAAACACACAGAGATCACCAGTTTTTACTTAGCCTAGTTCTTGATGTGTATTCAATGACCAGTAAACCATGGCTATTATTTTGAAGAAATGTTTAAAGACACAGAAATTGGTAGCAGACAATGGATCCTACTTTTCTCAGCCTAAAATCCTCCCCCAAGATACCCACTTGGCTAAGTTTTTCACATTCTTAAAGTATCTGTTCGAATTTCACCTCGTCAATCTAAATAGCTGAATTAGTTTCCCAGGGCTGTTGAAAAAAATTGGGTGGATTAAAACAACCCACACTTATCTCAAAATTCTAAAGACTACAAGTAAAAATCCAAGGCAGAAGTAGAGCTGTACTCTTCTCTGAAATCTCCACGGGGGATCCTTTCTTGATTCTTCCTAAAATCTTCCTAGATTTTGGTATGGCCAACAATCCTTTGCATTCCTTGGCTTGTAGGGGCATCACTCAAATTTTGCCTCTGTCTTCTCTGTGTGATCCTGTGTTCTTTCCTTAATAAGACACTATTCATTGGATTAGTGTCTACCATAAACTATTGTGTAATCCATACTGGATTACCTCTACAAAGGCTCTATTCCCACATAAAGTCATATTCTGCAATTTGGGGTCAATGCAAAGTTGGGGAACAACATGACGTCTGCTTTGTAGATTCCAAAACTTCATGTTTATCTTATGTGAAAAATGCCTTGACCCCCATCCACATCTCCAAAGATCTTAACCTTTTCTAGGATTAATTCTGAATCTAAAATTTCCTCTAAAGAGTATCAAGTCCCAAGTTTCATCTAAATCAGGAACTGGTAAGAATCTGGGTATAGCCCATCCTAGGGCAAAATCTTTCTCCATCTATGAACCTGGGAAACCTAGAAAACAGGCTATTTATTTCCAAAATACAATGGTGAGACAGGAATAGGAATGATATTCCTATTTCCAAAAGGGAGAAAATGTGAGGCATAAAAGGGATATTAGTCTAAGATTTGTTCACACTCCATGGGACAAATTCCACCAGTTTTCCTAGCCTGAGAATAATCCTCTGTGGTCCATTATTCCATCTATAGGCCTATGGGGGCAGCTTCACTTTGTGGCTATCTGGTATGGGTCCTCCCCTTCATGCCACTGGTTCTGCCCTCAGAGTCATTGCTTATTTCATCCCATCTCTTTCCCTTTCATTCCAGACTGGCGGTGTTTCTACTGGTATAAAATACTCAAAATCTTGTCAGTCTTCCATGGATATTGAGGTGATCCATCTCAATAGACATAAGCACATTCTATAGGTCCTTTGTGAGTAAATCCAACTCTTGTCTCTGTTGAGATGCTTGATTGGATTAATAAATTATATGTTCAATCTTCTTAGTAAATAGTTGTTCAGCCACATCCTTAGCCCTATTCTCCAAAACCATAGAAACTTTATCTATCATTCTTCTCATTTATTTCTGAGTTTTCACCAGAATTGCCTTGAATGCCCATGTTTGTGTCAACAATCTCTTCAGGGCAAGCAGTCTATCCTTTTTACATCATGTGCTGCAAAACTCTCCTGGTCTTTCCTATTACTCAATTGTAAAGCCACACCCACATTTTCAGGTACTTATGAGAGCAGCGCCCGGCTCTGGGTACCAAAAACTGTATCACAAAGGGATCTCCTGAGATTTATTTTAAGGATTTAGGGAACTTGCACATTCTCAATCTGTAGGGAATCCCTGGGAATCAGGGGTACTGTCTTGTCTTGGGTACACAAATCTGTAGGGCAGCCAGTAGGCTAGAAATTCACGCAGGAGCTAAGAATGAAGTCCTGAGGCAGAGTTTGTTCTCCAAAAACCTCAGGTTTTGCTCTTTAAGGCCTCCAACAAGTGGAGTGTGGTCTACCTACATTATCAGTGTAATCTCTTACTTAAAGTCAACTAATTGTTAAGATGTTAGCCACATCTATAGAATACCTTTGCAACAATACCTAGATTAGTATTTGATTAAATAACATGATACTAGCCTAGCCAAGGTGGCTCAAACCTAACCATCACAACTGCTCGCCACCCATCTCACCACTTTTCTGCCCCCCTACTTTGTTTTGGACCCTAGCACTTAATACATTCTAACATATTATTTACTTATTTATAATACTAATGCATACATTTATAAAAGTAAAAAATATTTTTCTGTTTTGTTTACTGATATATCCCAAACATCTAGAATACTGTCTAGCACTCAATAAATATGTGTTTAATGAATGAATTCAGATTCTTTCACTTATTAGAAAGGTACTATTAATGGATTAAATATTTAACTTCGCCAAGCAATTAAAAGCTAGCAAGCAAACAATAATCTACCCCTTAAGGTTGTCATAAGGATTAAATGCAATAATGTTTATAAAGTGTCTGACACATACAGAACACTCAATATATGGTATCAATGATTACCATCTCTTACCTCACAGCTCCCTCCTATTGTTCATTGTGCAAATGTTTTAAAGCACTTTCTACGTACTGGGTGCATTTCCAAGCACTGATGATTCAGTCTACCCTCTCAGAACTTACTTTCTTGGATGAAAATAAGACCATAAATAAATTTCCTGCCCTAGACAACACATTGTTACATTTTTACTACAACCTATGGCCCAATTGCAAGGTTAAGTTCATGGGCAAAATAGAGGTTCTTACATAGTGGATGGCTGGGATTTAGTTCAGTTGGTAGAGCACTGCACTGCAGTCTCTGAGGTCCCGAGTTCAATTCCCAGCACTGCAAAAATGGGAGAAGGACCTAGCAATCCACTCCCAAGGCAATCCTGAAACAGTCAGCCATTGAAAACCCTATGAGGGTCGCTATGAGTCAGATACTGACTCGACGGCACCTAACAACAACAACAACAACCACATAGTGGATTGGACATAGTTAATCAAACATGTGAGGGCTTTCTACTTCAAACTCTGGCTCTTTTTCACTATCAAATCCTTTGCTACACAGGGCTAGCCTCTAAGGTAATTGGGATAACACTTGAATCTGCAGTTGGATGACAGAGTTTCCAAACATGGAGGGTTGGGGAAATCGACATCACATCTTACCCTTCTTCTTCTTCATTCAGAGTAAACAAAGGCTTCATTCAGAGTAAACAAGGGCTTATGAATGACTAAAGGGGGAAAAAAACAGAGAAGTCATTAGACATTAGAGAGGGATCAGGGAGAGGGTTCCAGGCCAGTCCAGTCTGAGAAATCTTGGTTCTATCATAATTCTTGCTCAACTGGTGGTAACTAATATACACTGTGGAGTGAGGATTTCTCTAATCCCCAGAGGCAGATTCAGAGGTGTGGGCATAGGGATGGCGGTAACTCAGAGGAACTGTCAAGGACTGCATGCACCATATTCCAGAACAGTGGCTCTCAACTTTGGCTGCAATTTAGAATCATCTGGGGAGCTTTGTAAATTCCTGAGGTCCAGGATGCAAGTAAATCTGAACCTCTGGAAGCCGGGTCCAAGCATCAGTCCTTTCAAGAGCTTCCTTGAGATTCTTATGTGTAGCTACAATTCAGCCCTTAAAGGCTCTTTAAGGTTCCACTTAGACCATTGCTTCCAAAAGGTTAATGTGCCTCTGGGTCTCCTGGGGATCTTGCTAATGGTGCAGACCCTGGTTGGGTAGCTCTGGTGCTGAGGTCCTGCATTTCTCAGCAGTTCCCAAGTAGCTGCTGAGGCTTCTGGTCAGCAATTACATTTTCAGTAGCAGGACTAGTCATTTCTGATCAAAAATAGACCGTGGAGAGTTGGGGACATTTGGGAACTAATATAGATGTTGGTATTGACTCTTGAAAGACTATCTACAATTCGTCAAGAAATGGGTTTATGTGAAAGCCTTCTCATGCTATAACTACTGTCTGAAGAATGCAAGCATGCAGGCTGGCATGGCTAGAGAAGCACATGGTGGTGATTTAAAAACGCAAGCCCTTGAGTTAAACTACTTGAGCACTTGAGTTCAAATCCTGCTTCCACCCCTCACCATCTGTGCTGTCTTTGACAAGTCACTTATTATCTATATGCCTCAGTTTCTCCATCTATAAGATGAGAATGTTAATGCTATCTACCTCATAGTCTTGTTATTAAAAATGAGTTCATCCTAATAAAGCACTTAGAACAGCACCTGGAAAATAGTAAGTGCTCATTAAATTATTGGTTGTTGTAATTGTTAGAGTGAGAAGGGATAAGTTTTGGAATCAAGACAGACACAGTCAAATCTTAGCTTAGCCCCATACAGCTCTGTGACACTAGGAGAGGAACTTGCCCCTCTGAGCCCTGGTTCTGCTGTGTGGAGTTGCATGTTATCTGTAAGGGCTATTCTATAGACTAATTAAGTTGGGTTTAGCTCAGTTGGTGGAGTGCTACTCTGCACTCTCCAAGGCCCTGGGTTTGATCCCAAGCACTGCAAAAACGGGAGAAGGACCTGGCAGTCCACTCCTGAAACAATCCTGAAACAATCAGCCATCGAAAACCCTATGAATATCAGAGAAGCACTGACATAGTGCACTGGCACAGTGTCGGGGAGTGTTTTGTTCGGTTGTACATAGGGTCATTATGAGTCAGACCCTACCTGACGGGACCTCATAGCAAAAATGACTAACTAAAAAGGTCAAAATAGCAAGTGTACAGCACAAAGCACATAGTAGGCATTCAACAAGAGGTAGTCGCCGATGGAGAGTCAGGTCTGGGCAGGACCTCAGGGGCAGGAGACATGGCTACTCACTAGTCATGTGATCAGAATCAGTCACTACCTCTGCATCTGTTTCTGAATCACAGAAACAGAGTTGGCAGCACTGTCATTGGGAAGAGAAACGAGTATACAAGAATACTTTATAAACTGTAAAACTAAAAATGCAAACATGGGTTTTATTATTGTGACGGTATTTCTTCTCCCTCCTTTCCATGAGAAAGGAAAGAGAGACTGTTGTGCTATGGGATTGCAGAGAACTTCCCCAAAGACATGTTTTCAATAAAGCGGGAACTTGATGCAGGTAACATCTCCCTTTTCATTCCAGCCTAACTACACTGTGAAAGAAATATCATCACCCACAAAAAAACAACAGCCAAAATTAATAATAATCATCATCATCATCATCATCATCATCATCATCATCCCTTTTGCCTGCTGGTGGGCCAGTTTCCTTACAATAAATTTTGCTCCCATAGCCCCCTCCTTCCTTTCAGAAGACACCCCTTAGCCAAGAGCCCTCCAAACACATCTCAATAAGTCCATTAAAAGGAGATGGGAGGCGGTGTGCTTAATGGGTATCTGAAAGCAAAATTGGATAACGCACTCCAGAGGGAGCCCCCAGGGGGAGCGAGGTGGCACCTAGTGGTGCCAGGACACTTCTCTCAGCTAATAAAACCTCCCCAAGCAGGTGCCCCATGTGTCTGGCTCCTAAGTGCCATCTGGCACCCACATCTTGAGCTCTGCCGATTCTGCGTGTGATCCAGACAGTCACAGTTCATTTCCATGTGGCAACACAAGTGTATTGACATTTATCATTGGCTTCCACTTTCCAGAGCACAGAGAAGCAGCCTGGCAGACAGACAGGAAGTACATCTCCATGGTGTCACACCCAGCAGCTGACATGGGGGATTACTTTTTATTCTGTCACCCTTTGGCACAGACTTCTCCGATCAGTGCTAATGATAATCACTATCATGTGCTTTGAACAAGGAGGAGAGAGAGTCATTCCAAAATCTATACTCCATGCAAACTCCTATCTCTAGGACAAGATTATGCAACTTTTGCAGATGCAATTCACATCTCAAATACATACATACGTATGTAAATATATTCCATATGTTTCTGTTAAAAATAATGTGCCATTATCTGAGCATGTATCTCTGCCTGTCTCAGTGTATTCCCATATGCATGTCTATGTGGGTAAACAGCACATAAAAATACAGGTTATTTTCCCACAGACTGTATCTTAATGTTGCACTAAGCAGCACACTTAGTTTCCCATTATTAGGACTCAGATTGTTGTTCTCTAATCCCTTCTGAAGGACTAAAAATATGCTAGAAAACCATTATATGTCCCTGTCTGTCTAAATGTATTGCAGCTCCATTAACAAGAGTCTCAAATGAGTTCTGAGCAAAAGGGAAAATGTGACTCAACTTTTGGAGCCCCTGAAAATACTGCATGTAAACCAGAAAGTTCCCAAACATCATCTCATTTATTCAAGTGTTACCGTATTCTTCTAGTCTTTTGTTTTTGTTTTTTTAACTGCAAGCCATTGTTTTAAAGGTGAGCTCATTGTCAGAACAATGAATCTTATATAACCAGGGTTATCAAAGAAGGAACCTGTTGCCCATGTTATCGGGGTTCTTGTTTACCATGAGCTCACAGTCAGTCAGCCTTAACTGGCCAGTGAATCATGCTGTTGCAGTGGCAGGAAGCTGACGACAGCCACAACTTTTTGAATTCTCTAGAGAGGAGACCAAGGAGGAAATGCTGGTGAGTGGACCACAGTTGCATAGAGAGAGAAAAGACAAGACTTTGCCATTAAGGAAGAATGGACGTGGGCTTCTGTTATGCCTAGGGTGTCAGCATGAACCATAGAGCAGCTCAATAAATATTATCTGAGGTGAATTGGAAAATCGCTATCAGCTAGAACAAAGGCACAGGCAGAACTCAGATTTCTATTAAGGACACATATTTGCAAGGAAAGGATAATGAGCCAGGAGAGTTGGATCCAAATACATTTGACTTTGGATTGACCTTCCTGTCCACAATTATTGAGGATGAGCTGGCAAGAATGTTCTCTGAAATAGGGAGATAAAGGTTCATAGAAACTAAGAACTGCAAGGAAGATGGACAGAGTTCCTTGAGCCAAGGGATATGAGTAGCTCCCAAGGACAAGACAAATGGCTCCTAGTCTAGTACTTTTTCACTTAAAATCATTTTGCCTTCCTATGCTGTTATATTGGGAGAAGGGCCTGGCAATCCACTCCCAAGGCAATCCCTAAACAGTCAGCCATTGAAAACCCTATGAGGGTTGCTATGAGTCGGATACTGACTCAACAGCACCTAACAACAACAACAACAACATGCTGTTATATTAGGAGCTGGGGTTTGGCTCAGTTGGTAGGGGGCAGCACTGCAGTCTCTGAGGCCCTATGTTTAATCCCCAGCACTGCAAAAATGGGAGAAGATCGTGGCAATCCACTCCTGAAGCAATCCCAGAAAACAATCAGCCACTGAAAACCCTTTGAGGGTCACTATGAGTCAGACCTGACTTGATGGCACCTAAGAACAACAACATTGTTATAAGCCAGTTTTGTACTGGCTTAAAAATGGCGGCCCAAGCCTTCTTGTGGGAGGTTAATCCATCCAGTTAAATGAGAAAAAGAGCCAAAGGAAAGCATTCTCACTGTGGATACACAAGTTGAGGGACAGAAGACATCTAGACAAGTTTTCTAAGGCAAAGAGTTTTTAATGATTATAGTAAGAGAGATTATATGGAGAACCAGGCATTATTAAGTCCCACTGAGAGGAGTATAAATTGGGGAAATATTTCTAGAGGACATCTTAGCAATATGGATCAAAAGCCTTAAAATTGTGCATGTCCTTTGATCCATCTGGGGAATAACGAACCCAAGAAATCTAGGATGTTATTTATAAGTAATAAGCATCGTGGTTTTGCACAAAGACATGGCTAATGTGTTCATCTTGCATTTGATTCTAACAGTCAAAAACGACATCATTTTTGTACAGTGCAGGTATAGAAAGATATGTACTAAAATATTGAGAGTGGTAGATGATGTCTATTTTCATTTTCTTCCACGTATTTACTTACTTATTTTTAACTTTATCTGTTGATTGATTGATTGATTGATTGATTGATTGATTTTGCAGTACTTGGGGTCTGAATTCAGGACCTTGCACATAATTTGCAAGTGCTCTCTGACTGGGCTACACTCCCAGCCCACTTTTTATTTTTTATTTTGAGTCAAGTTCTAAGTTATGGAGGCCGCCTTTGACCTTGAACTCATGATCCTCCTGCTTCTGCCTCCTGAGTTGCTGGGATTACAGACCTGCAATACTGTGTCTGGTTAATTTTTTTTTTCCAGTAGTTGGGAATTGAACTCAGGGCCTCACACATGCTAAGAAAGTACTCTACCACTGAACTGCACCCCCAGCCCCTTTTTGATATTTTGGGGCATGGTCTCACTGAGTTGTGCAGGCTACCTCTGGCCTCAAATT
This sequence comes from Pedetes capensis, assembly GCA_007922755.1. NCBI lineage: Eukaryota > Metazoa > Chordata > Mammalia > Rodentia > Pedetidae > Pedetes > Pedetes capensis. The sequence goes on from VMDO01003649.1 coordinate 82,986, forward strand.
TGTAATCCTCCTGCTTCAGCCTCAGGTATCCACCATGGTGCCCAGCTCACATATTTATTTTTAATTTCCAAGTATTCTATAATAAACAGTGTATTATTTTGACCTTTTTGAAAGAGTTATTTTAAAGTCATCTATTCCCAAGTCAGGCGCCCTGGCACATGTCTGTAATCTCAGTGACATGGGCAGCTGAAGCCATAGGATCATGAGAGTGAAGCCAGAGGATGCAGCCTGTGCAATTTAGCAACACACTATCTCAAATCAAAAATAAAATAAAAGGGAGGCAAGGTGTGCAGCTCAGTGGTAGAGCTCGCCTGGCTGGCCTAGCATGGAAGAGACACTAGATTCAAATCCCAGTACTGCAAAAAAAGAAAAAAAAAAGTCATCTATTCCCAAATACTTTGGTTCTTGCTTAAATCCCATAGACTGCCCAATTTGGAGTGTAGGTGAGGGGCTGGCAGAAGGAAGATAAGCTGAGATCAAAACTGTCTTTCGAAATTGTTATGCTTATCATTTTGCTGACAAATGAAGCCAGGAAACAAGATCCTAAATCTGGGCTGGGAAGATGCAGAATGAATACTGCTCTGAGAGGTTCTGAACGTGCAAATATTTCTCCAAGGACCTTTTATGACAGCTCCTTCGCCATCCTTCTCCTTGATAAGAAAGCATCTGGGGGCAGTTGCATGAGGCAGGAGAGGCCTTTGGTTCATAGGTAGTTGTCTCAATTCTTATCAGCCTCTGCAAAGGTGGCTTTGGTTACATCCTGTCACTGAGTCCTATGCATAGATATCCATCTGGTTTTGTAGGGTGTCATGTATTCTACTTGAACTCTGTAGCTGCCTCATGCTGACCCAGGCCTCCTCTCTCCTACTAGCTGCAAACCTTCTCAACTCTTCCACTGGTACCTACAGCTGAACCTGGAGTCTCTGCACATTGCCCACATCATGGGTGGACCCGGTTTGCCATTTTCAACTTTTCTCCTGACTAATCAGTGTCCTTTATGCCCCTTGTTGCTATTCTAGACCATTCTCCTCCTTACCTGATCACTCTCTCTCAGACTGACCTGTATTTAAAGCGCATGTCATTGGATCACTTTACTCACTGTCCATTTTCCTTCACATTCCTGCCTCGACCCTCAGATCACACCTTTGACTCCTTGGAAATTTGGAGCCAGGATCACAGCCACTCTCTCTTGGTGTAACATTCAAGGAGATGACTCTCTCCCTTCCCTGGCTTCTCAATTTCTTGGCCTCTCTTCCTCTCATGACACTGTCCTCCACCTACTTTACCCGCTTACTCCTGTGGTCATACCTTCGACCTTGTCATTCCCAATCACTGAAATCCTCCATAATCTCAATTCAGTGCTTCTATTCTCTTCTTATTCCCTCCTATCTTTTCAGCTCTGTCCTTCTAGTGCTTCCCCAAGCCCTTGGACACACAGAGATCTAAAATACTTTGAGCCTATCACTTTTTCCGGGGCCTTCACCTCTGATATGTTCTCACTTCTCTCCTAATCCAGCTTAATTTCCATGATCAGTAACATTCAGTCCCTTGCCTCTCTTTTTCATCTCATTATACGAGCCTGGAAAAACTCAACCCTGGTTAAATTCAATTCTCTGCCTCCTTAGTGTCTGTACCTGTGCAGCTCAAAATGCCTGTAGAAGCCACAACCATGCTGACTGGTCTCATTTTCAATTCATGATCATTAGCCTGATGTGCACACTTTTGCTTTCCACTGTCTCCTTAAGCCTCCTTCTCTACCCTCAATCCCCTCTGATGACCCTAATTCCCCAATCCACTGAGGAAACAGAAGTGACCAGAAGGGAGCTTCCACTGCCATACCTACCAGCCTTCTCGCACCCTGTACGTGAACTTTCCAACTCTGCACTTGCTGTGCGTGAACAGTCCATGCTCCTGGCCAAGGCCAACCCCTCTAGTTATGCACTAGGTCCCATGCCCTCTTGCAAATTCAGTGGCATTGCTACGGCAGTTCTCCTCTCTCTCCTACATTATCTTTTTTTCTCTCCTGGCTTTTTCCATCTGCATATGAACATTGTTACTTCATCCACCAAAAATTTTTCTTAACCCACTTCTCTCTCAGCCACAGTGCCACATATTTTCCCTTTATCACCAAAGCCCTTGGAAAGGTTGCCTTTACTCACTCTTCACCCACCCCATCCTGTCAGGCAAATTATCTTGAATCCATTTATTGGGGCTTTTGCCACTGAAAAACTTCTGCTGGTCACCATGGAGTTTGGCTGTAACCCCAGTAGCTCCAGAGGCTGAGGTAGGAGAATCACAAGTTCGAAACCAGATGGAGTCTACACAATTTAGCCAAGACCCTGTCTCAAAATTTTAAAAATTAAATTGAAAAGGATTGGAGCTGCAGATCAGTGGTAGAGTGTTTGTCTAGCATGTGTGAGGCCCTGAGTTCAACCCCCTAGTACTGAAAAAAGAAAAGTTCCTGACCTTAACTACCAAATCTGCTTCTCCTCAGCAATTTTCACACAAAATAATACCCACTCTATTCTCCTGATCACTCCATACAGAAACTCTGGTGCCATCCTCAATTCCTCTCTTCTCATATTATACAAGGTGTGATCAAAAGAGACAAGTAAATCTTGGAATTTTTAAAAAATATATTACAGTAAAAGGCATTTTTACTTTGTGGAAGACCCAGAAGTCTCACAGTGCCAAATCCAGTGAATAAGGTGGATGAGGACATACTGTAATGTTTTTGACAGAAATTGTGGCACCAGAAGCAATCTGTGACACAGAGCATTGTCATCCTGGAAAATGAAACTAAAAGTCAAAATGGCCATGGAAGTTAAACATTTTGAATGGATTCAAGACATTAAGGCAGCCATAACAGTGCAACTAAAAATAATCATGAAAAAGAACTTCCAGACCTGCTTCAGAACATGGCAAGAATGATAGGATAAGTGTGTTTGAAGCCAAGGGGAATATTTTGAGGGGGATTAATGACAATGTGCTTTTTACTGTAATAAGGTTTTTTTTTTTAATGTAAACATTCACCAGAGTGTTTGATCCTACTATGTATACCCAATCCATCAAGAAATCCTTTTGGCTCTTCCTTCAAAATATAATTGTTCTTGTTAGGTACTGTCAAGTTGGTGTCCAACTTATAACGACCCTACATTACAACAGGTGAAACACTGTTGTCAGTGCTTCTCTGCTATTTATAGGGTTTTTGATGGCAGATTGTTTTTGGGGAGTGGGATACCGGGTCCTTCTCCCAAGCCTACAGCACCTGGTGTTCCCAGGGGGTCTCATCCAAGTACTAACCAGGTCCGACCCTGCTTAGCTTCCAAGAACTGACAGGATCAGACATGACAGTGCTATGGCTGCAGGCAAAAATATAATTAGGGTCTGGTTACTTCTTACCCGAGTGTTGCTAGTTCCTTGAGACAAACCACTTTATAAACTTGTAAGCTTGCTTGGATATGACTTATAAACTCCTAAGTGGTTTATCTTGGCTATGTAGAGTTTGCTCTTTTGTGTGTGTGTGTGTGTGTGTGTGTGTGTGTGTGTGTGATTTTTTTTTGGGGGGGGAGTTGGGGATTGAACCCAGGGCCTTACACATGCTAGGAAAGTGGTCTACCACTGACCCACACCTCCAGCCACTTTTTTATTTTTCATTTTGAGACAGGGTCTCACTAAATTGCATAGGCTGCCTCTGGCCTCAAACTCACAATCCTCCTGCCTCAGTCTCCTGAGTTGCTGAGATTATAGGTGTTCACCAAAACCAATCTGTTCTTAAACTAGCAGTCAGAATTATTGATCATGCTAAACAATGGTCATTCTGTTATTAAAATCTCCCAGAAACTCCTCATCTCTCTTGGAGAGGAAGTCAGATCCACTACAGTGGTCTACAAAGCCTCGGATGATCTACTGTCCTCTCCAACCTCATTTCTTTCTCCCTTCTATCCCCAGACCACAGAAGTTTTAAAACCCAGTCTGCAAATCCTCCCTGGGAGAGGGGTCTGTTTCCTGTCTGTGGAGCTGGCCTCTGTGCCTGCTTGACCAATAGATTCTGGAAGTTTCTACTTTCTGCCATGTGAGACACTGGCTCTTGGAATGCAGCTACCATATGCAAGGGAGTCTCAGCCCAGGGAACAGCCATGTGGAGAGAAAGTGAGGTCCGCAGATACTGGTCACCATCACATTCTCAGCTTACAGCCAGAACCTACTTCCCAGCCACATGAGTGAACCATCTTGCAAGTGGACGCCCTCACTGATGCCATATGGGACAGAAATAAGCTGTCTCCATTAAGCCCTGCCAAAACTGAAGACTTGTGAACAAAAAGATGATTGTGGTTTTAGCCATCAAATTTTGCCACCATGATGGTTGCACACACAACATAGGGACGCCCCCCCACTAGAGTACCTTCACTCACCCTGTTTGCCAGTTTTCTGCATTTGCTGTTCCGTGTTGTTGTTGTTGTTGTTGTTATTGCTAGGTGTCGTCAAGTCTCTTCCAACTAATAGTGACCCTGTGTACAATAGAACCAAAAACAGTGCTTCTGGCAGTGCGTCTCTGCTATTTATAGAGTTTTCCATGGCTGATTGTTTGGGGAGTGGGCTGCCAGGTCCTTCTCCCATTTTTTGCAGTGCTGAGGGTCAAACCTAAGGCCTCAGAGAATGGGAGCAGTCCTCTATCAACTGAGATAAAGCCCAGCCCACCCACAGATGCTCTTGCCTTGGGGCTTTTGCATTTGCGGTTCCCTCCTGTGGTCTCCTCCACACAGGGCTCTCTCTCTCACCCCCTTTAGGTCATTAATCACTTATTATCTTTTCAGGAAGATCTTCCCTCCTAAATTGGAAAACCACATGTGCTCTACCCTGGGCTTCCCCCTTTCCACATTATTTTTCACCCCAGTAGTCTTCACTATCTAGTATACTGCAAGATTTACTCATTTGGATTGTTTATTGTATGTCAGGCCCACTAGAAGGTAAACTCGGTGGTGACAGGGAGCCTTGCCTGTTTCACTCCCTTTGATTCCTATGTGCCTAGAGCAGTGCCCCCTCGTGCTCCATCCTCAACTACTATCTGTGGTTCTGTTGCAGATGTACAATGGACCTCTCAGCTCCCGCTTCAATCCCGCCCTGTCTCGTCTCCAGGTCATTGTCTTCTCACACTTTTCACCTTCCTCCTGGGCTAAGGCAGCCTCTTTCCTTAAGTCTCATACAATCACAGGCCTTTCCATGTTGGAAAGACTTTCTCCTTCCTGGAGAAAGGCAGGAAATTCCTTTACATCCTATCCTAGGGATTATGTATCTCTATAATTATGTATTTCTATAATACATAATATTATAGGGATCCTATACTAGGGATTATTTTGCAATTAGAGGCTCAAACCTCCAAGCTTCATTTTTGCTAGCAAAAACTGGTTTGAAAAATTTCAGCTGTATAATAAACAAGCAAGAGCAGAGTGAGTGAGGTGCTTTACAGCTACCTATTGCTATGGAAAAACCATCCCCAAACTAGATGCTTAAAACAACAATCATTTACTTATGGTGTTCACAAGTCTGCCACTTGAGGAGGGCTCGGTGGGGACAGCTTGCCTCTGCTCCACATGGCATCAGCTAGGACAAATCAGTTAGGGGCTGGGAGATATACTTTCACGTTCGTGCTTTTGGAATTTAGAGAATCCTCTGTCTCACCAAAATCTGGCTTTCAAACTTTATCAGGCTTCTTTCTCAATAAGATTCTGAGAGGTGAATCTATCCACTCTTCCAAGGTTGCATTGTCATATCTCTGTGAAGCACAGAATGCTATGGACCTTTGGGTAGAGACCCTCAAGGCAATGCATTTATGAAAATTGAAAAATACATTGATTTAATTACTCAAATTAATGTATACTTATCACATTTTGTTCATTTATTACTTCACTTAATATTGTAATTATGAAGACGAGAGTTTTGCTTGTGTTGTATATCTATTTTTAGAACCCTGACACACAAGTGCTTTAGCAAATGATAAGTAAACTAATTAACAGTAATAATAGCTAACATTTATGATGGCTAAATGTATTGTTAATTTTTATTAGGCACTATTCTTAGCATTTCTCACGAACTACCTTTTGTCACTTGCAACAACTCAATGGGGTATCAATGTTATTTTTGTTTTACAGATGAGTAAACGGAGGCACACTGAGACCTTCTGTGCAGGGCAGAGCTGGGATTCAAGCCCAGGCAGCCAGACATTGGTGTCCCCTCTATGAATCATTACACAGACACAGTGATTTGGGAGATGATGTAAGAGAGACATCATAGCCCAGCTTGTGGGTGGAGGATGGTTCCAGAGGCGGTGGTTCCTAAGCCAAGTCCTGAAGGACAGATGGGAATACAGTCAGATAAATAGACTGAGTCAGGGCTTGCTTAGCAGAATTTACAAGAGTGCCCACTGAGTTCCAAGCATTATGCTAGGAGGAGAGAATCCAAAGAGTCATAAGGCATAATCCTTGACTTATGGATAGAGAATTTATACAAATTATTAAAACAAAGAGTGCTGAGGGTTAGCATAGATATACATAATGTGCTTCAGGAAGACAGAGATAGCACAAATCGAGGTGAGAGCAATAGTTCACTGAGGGCTTCTCAGAGGAGGTGACACTTGAGCTAAATACTGAAGAATGAGTAAGAGTTTGCCAGATAAACAAGGAGTGGGAGGGGCATTTCTGGCAGAGGAAATGGTGTACTTAGTGGAAGAAGAAAAGGTTTCTTTAAATAACTTGCCTAAGGCAAGTTATAGAGTCATGCCTCAATTTCCCATCTAATAATTAGGTATAATGATACCTAATTATTAGATTGCTGTGAGTATGAGATTAGTTGCTGTGAGTATGAAAAAAAGTCGATTTATACAACATTTAAGCTGGGCACCATGCGTACACCTGTAATCTTAGCAACTCAGGAAACTGACTCAGGAGGATAGTGAGTTCAAGGGCACAGGCAGGCTGCACAACTTAGCAAGACTCTGATTCAAAATAAAAGAGATTGGGGCTGCAGCTTAGGGGTAGAGCACTTGCCTGGCATGTGTGAGGCCCAAGATTTACCTCCACCCCTGTAACACAAAACAAACAAACAAAAACATTGTTGGGGTCAGTATGTGTTAGTGTATTATAAGTCCTATGTGAGCTTTTTAAAGATCTTAAGCTTGCAGTTAACTAAACCCTTGAATCTCTTTCATGTAGATGGTTGCCAATCAATTTTCCCCCAACCTAAAATTGTGCCATTGATTTCTTTTCCCTAGACTAAATGTAAGACTTGGCTGGGGTTTAGCTCAGTGGGTAGAATGCCCCTCTGCACTCTCTGAGGCCCTGACTTGGATCCCCAGTACCTCATAAATGGAAGAAGGACCCGATATCCCATTCCTGATACAATCCCGAAACAACCTGCTATTGAAAACCCTGTGAATAGCAGAAAAGCACTGACATAGTGCCAGTCACAGCACAGTGTCAGAGAGTGTTTCATTCTGTTGTACATAGGGTCAGACCCAATTCAATAGCACTTAATAAACAACAAATGTAAGACTTTTCATTTAACCCCATTGAATTTCCTTCTGGTGGCTCTCGTTTAGCTCAGCTTTCATGTTCCTTCACTCTTTTCCTCCCATCCAGCCATCCCCAAGAAAATAAGTGGAAAACAGAAGGGAAAGAAGTCCCCTCCAAACTAAGCATGCAGTCTGCCATCATCAAGATTCGCCTGCTTCTTAACATTGGCACCCAACCAAATTTAAGTGACTCTAATTACTTTTAAAGAGATGGGATTTAGCTCAGTTGGTAGAGCGCCGCTCTGCAGTTTCTGGGGTCCTGGTTGTGATTCCCAGCACCGCAAAAATGGGAGAAGAACATGGCAATCCACTCCTGAGGCAATCCCGAAACAATCAGCCCTTGAAAACCCTATAAGGGTCGCTATGAGTCAGACACGACTTGACAGCACCTAACAACAGCAACAACAACAATTACTTTAAATGGGGTGTACTGTTAAAATTTGACAAGCACATAAACTTAATAGCTGTTCATCAGGAAAAATTACTACCAAACTGATTTTTAACTGCCAGAGAATAAGCCCACTAAGGTTGTTGTCTGAAGTTCTCCAGTTAAATGAAGTAGGAGTCAAGACAGTAGAAATAGTTGTGAAGATGAAGCTGCCATATACACAAGTGGATCTAAGTGTCTGTCCTGTTAATGGGTCTAGACACAATTCAGGGAAGCCAGCCATCAAAGTGCATCACTTGAATCCTGTTTGGCTGTTCTGACGTAGAACAAGAAAAAGAAAGAGAATCAGTTGGGGAAATGTAATATGCGGAACTATAAAAATAAACTTGCCATCCCTGACATCTGTGTTTATAAATGCATTATGTTAAACAGCAGAGATTTTCCCTCTGGTTAGCCAATACCAAGATGGCATCTTGTGTATTCTGTTTTTCTTTTGGCCTTAATCATAAGGACTTTTCTTAATATCTCTGTGCTTCTAGCTCTTGTTTTATTTTCTCCATACAAAGAGTTGACAGAGACATGGATGGACAATCTCAGAAATGTGGCTTCTAACCAACGTACTCCACTATTTTGCTACTGAAAGTGCATCCGTGCTAACAGTTCTTTAATGATGGAGTCCCTCCCCGCCCCCAAGGAGTTCTCCCTATCAATAACACCAGAGTAGATCTGAATCAAAGAAATGACACATGCAGTGGCCAGATGTTTGGAGAGTAAGAAAGGGAGCTAAGTTCACACAATTGTTCTGCCTTCTTGCTTTCCGCTGAGGTTCTTTCCTGTGGGCTGCAGGACGCATTAACAGTGGCTCTGCTCAGAGCATGTTCACAGACAGCGGCCCCGTGCTTCGGTGAGAGACTAACAGGCTGCCTTCCTTTTCCTGTGCAGCTGGTGTTTGCAGAAGGACATGATTTGAAAGTTGATTTATTTATTCTATCTTTTTTTTTTAATGAATGGACATAGATGTCTGTTTGTTAAAACAATTAATAAACTGTAGTGATATGATTAAAATTTAACAGAAAAACATCCTTGGCTTACAGGTGGAAATCTAAGGACTTTGACTGTTGGAATGCTCATGATATAACAGTCTCATCAAAATCAGAAAAGGCTTTCGGTGTTTAAAAGCAAAACCTGCTGATCAAATCTTGTCTTTTACTCTACAACCTTGGATTCGTGAATGAAGAAAATCTCTTTCACTTATGGAAGCCAGTGAGATCCAGTTCACATCACTTCACTTTGTCTCTGCTGTCCTCAGAGACTTTGAGGATGTTGATATGGTACCTCAAATATAGAGGGGAAGAGGATGTCCCAGAAAGGGCTCCTCCTCTGGGGTTAGCTCCTCCTCTCAAATCCTTCCTTTCAAAAAGTCAGGGGATCTGAGACCCAAGAAAGAGAGTTTAATTAAAGTAATGGGCAGACCAGAGATGCACTTTCATTCTTTCTTTAAAAGGTGTACTATTTTGAGTAATAATAGGAGTGTGAAGGCCAATTTGCAATCCCTTAAAGGAATATTCAGTGAAAATTAATTCTTCCTCCCACTGCTACCCCCATCAGCCACCAAATTCTCATACTAGAACCAACTGCTGTCACATTTCTAGAATATTCTGGAGACAATCATATATAGATATAAACATTCATATATGTATGTGCTTCTTGTTATTAGGTGCCACCAAGATGGATCTCTGACTCATAGTGACCCTAAGTACAGCAGAATGAAATACTACCCAACACTGTGCACACAATCTTTTATGTTTGAGCCATTGTTGCAACCACTATATTTTTTCTCATTTTGAGTGGTGCTACATTAGCAAAAGGAGGTCCCATGGGCTTTATTCCATTCCTGTCATTAAGATTGACTGTACTTTGAGGTGGCAACTCTTCCCAGGTCATTTCTTGAATGTGTTTCAGCCTGGGGGGCTCATTTGCTGGCATTATATTTCACTGTGCTTCTCTGCTCTTCATAGGGTTTTCAATAGCTAATTGTTTCACAAGTGGGCTGCCAGGTCCTTTTCCTTAGTCTGTCTTAGTCTAGATACTCAGCTGAAACCTGTCCACCATGTGTGGCCCTGCTGGTATCTGAAATATTGGTGGCATAGCTTTCAGCATTGCAGCAACATCCAAGCCCCACAGCACAACAAGTTGACAGGCACATGCAGGATGTGTTTCTTAGATACACAAATAATAATGTATAATACACATTGTTCTGTGCTTTGCTTCTTTCCCTTGACAATATATCAGACAAAGGTGTTTTTTCTGCCCACAAAGCTATCAGGAGAGAAAAGTCATTCTTCAGTTCAATGATCTGTGTCTGGTTCTGGCTTATTGTACTGACAGCAAACAAGCTGCCAAATCAAACTCTGCCTCTGCCACAGCTACTCCCAGCCCAGAGAAATAGGAATAGTATTCAGATCCTTAAAACTTTGAATAACAAGAGGTATGGAGTAGCGGCAGGAGAAGGGAAGGATGAATTATGTTGAATAGAATGTTTTATGGAACTGATGGTTGAAAAGAGGCACTTTACAGTCTTAGAAAACAAAAATTCATTGGCTCCTTCCTGTGCTTTAGTAAGTGGAGCGCATACCTGCTGGCCATAATAGCATCATTTTTGCTAGTTAACGATCTCTAGTAGTAACATGGCATCAATATTCTGGAAATAATAACAGGGAAGAGGAAAGAGAACAGGCTTTTGGAACTCAGAAGATCTGGATGCTAATACTTGATATGCCAGTTATTAATTCAAATAAGTTATTTAATCTGTCAGAGTCTTGATTTTCCTTTATGTAAAACAGAAATACATACCTTAAAGAGTGGTTGAGACAGTTTTTTTTAAGTCAGCAGAGTGGAAGTCTGCTATTACTGCAATAATGCTGCATAACAAACAATCCCCAATTCTCAATGACTTGAAAAATGAATATTATTTCATCTTCACAGGTCTGTTCCCTGTAATTTGGCCATATTTAATTGCTCTTGCCTGAGCTTGTCTGCTCTCCAGGCTTTAGGTCAGATTCAGGTCTACTCCACATGTCTTGATTTCAGTCAAAGGGCAGCAATTATCTGGGGACATGTTTTTCTCATGGCAGAAGGTGGAACCTCAAGAAGGCTGGCAGGAACATACCAGCTGTTTTATAGCTTATAACTGGCAAGTGTTACCTCTGCCCACATTCTATTACCCAAAACATCACATTGCCAAGTACAAGGTCAATGAAATAGGAAAAATACTCTCCCCATAGAGAACCACAGCAAAGGCAGGTAGGGAAGAAAAAATACAAACAATACATACAGTCCCCCAGTATAGTACCAGGCACCTAGAAAGGTCACATAAATATGAGCTGTTATAACTACAGGATCAAAGAGGAAAGATTTAAGAGATGGCACTGAATTAGCCAGGCACTGTGGCACATGCCTCTAATCCCAGTGACATGGAAGGCTGAGACAGGAGGATTATGAGCTCCAGGCCAAGATGAGTCTATGCAATTTAGCAAACCTTGTCTCAAAAGAAAAAGAAAAAGGCAGGCTGGGAATGCAGCTCAGTAGTAGAGTACTTTCCTAGCATGCACAAGGTACTGGTTTCTACCCCCGAGTACTGCAAAAGGGGGGGGGGTGGGATTGAATCTACAATAATTCTAAAATATACCCTCAAAAGTCATGATTTTAAAAAACATTTTCAAAAATCAATCAGAGCTGGGCACGGGGTCTCATGCCTGCAATCCCACCAACTCAGGAGGGTGAGGAGGGGAGATCACGAGTTCAAGGCCAGAGGCAGCCTTCACCACCTAGAGACACCCTGTCTCAAAATAAAAATAAAAAGAAGCTGGGGGTGAAACTCAGTGGTAGAGCACTTATCTAGAACATGTAAGGTCCTGGGTATAACCCCCAAGTACTGCAAAGGAAAAAAAAAAAAAGTCTATCAGTTTGTAATTCCATTCTCCTATTCAGAGTTGGCATATATGGTGCCTCTGTGTGACTTTGAAAGCAGGTGTCCCCTCTAAGCAGATGTACTCCCACGACTAACAGCATGGCAAATGCCTAACAGCAAGGTCCCCCTTCCACAAGGACAAGTCCAGTTCTGGACCTTGCTTGGATCTTGGAGAGCAGGACCATGGCCCCTTCAGCCAGGCACATTTTGCAGTGTACAACCTGCACACCACACACTGCATCCCTGCTCCTAAGAGTAGAAGGTGCCCGGAAGTCTTTCCTGTATCTGGCTCTGGTTCGGTGACACCATCACTATGAGCAGTTTCCTTGGAGCTTCTATGCATAGCTTCCTTTCTGCCTTCCAAGTTATGGACTAGAAAATTGGAGCTTTGGAGACTAGATAGCACCTATTTCCCAGAACTCCTGCAGTCTCTCTCCTCTCCCATTTGAACCCAGACCCAGGTGGCCTAGCAATTCCCAGACAGCTCTTGAGCCTGCGAGTTGGGATCAGAGGGAGATGTACAGACTTACACAACTTAATTTCTTTCATCCTGATTGACAGGATAGGGACGGAAGGGAAGAGGAGGGAATTCTAAAGCAGCTTTATAAAGCACTGACATTCTAAGCTTGTGGATAGATAAGCAGCTCGTCGGGGGTGGGGTGCAAGTCAGCAAACTAGGGAGAAGGATCAAGAGAGGCACCCCAGGGTGGGAGAGCCTTATGTCTACACCTAACAACCACTGTGAGTAAAAATGTGGGATTCAACCTGAATGGTTAAGTTGGAAGATGAATTAGTAAGCAGTTCACAAACAGTGATTCCACTGAGTGGAATATTAATTTTCTCCCCCAAGATACTTAGACTGTAGGCAAAGAGAAGATAGGGAGAAAGGGGAAGCAGGGATGTGGGGCAAAGAGTGGAGGATGGGAGGGCGTAGGCAGGGAGAGAGAAGGCAGGAGCTATGTCTGTTCTGCAAGCTGGTGTCAAGCCCAGGGCCTGGTCTAGAGGAGGTGCCGTTAATAGGAAGGTGAGTAAATAGGAGAGAAAGGGTCAGAGAAATTGCGTGATATACTAAGAGCATCCCCCAGGGCCTTGAGTGAGATACCTCAAACTCTCACTCCCTAGTCACATGCCCCAGCGGGAGGGCCACCGCATTCTTCATCTAGCGTAACTCACCAGTCCTCGCCTCCTTCCTTTATCATCGTTCTAGATCTGATTCTTCTTCTCTTTTCTCCCCACAAGTAGAGCAAAAAAGACAAATATCTCTCGCTCCCTTGCCCTCTCGCTCTCTCTCTCCTCGGATTTCCTGTTTGCCTGCTTGTAAGAGACTGTTAGACACTTCCTCTGAGGTTGGTTTGCCATCTGACCAGGGAATCTTTGAAATATTCTTGCTCAGTGTCTCTCACTCCAGTGACACCACAAGGCCTCCTTCAGCAAGGCCCAGGGAAGGACAGTTCATCTGGAGACACCAGCTGACAAGCTTTTTGTGCCCAGGATGTTGAGGTGCAGGCTCCTGGAAAAGGGAGAAGCTCTCAAGGATGCTCCCCGTGTGACTGTCCTTGGACGCTGTCCCGAAACAAAGCCTGGCTTCCTCTCACTCTTTCAAGTGAGATCGGCTTCAATTAATTCTAAAACAATCATGTCTGGACGGCCACTCTGGGGAATGAGTCTCACCAGTGGGCAACCCAGCCTCCTTCTCAGACCCTTCCAGACCCATTCAGGACCCAGCTGCGGGTGTGGAGATTCAGCATTCTGGAGATGGCATGTTTATTTCGAAACAATCATGTGGCTTGATTTGATGTAGTGAAAGAAATTAGTGCTTGCTGAATACGGCCCAATTATTACTGCATTAATTCATCCAGATTAGCAGCTGACATTGGCTGGAAGGCACACATCAGGACATTTCACTACTTTCAGCTGAAAAGAGCTGCTCCACAAGGCTGTGGGACCTCCCCACCCCCACTGCAAAGCCAGATGACAACTCCATATTTGGAATGACTTTCACAGCAAGGGCAAATGGCACTATTTTAATGTCTGCAGGAAGTGAACATGCTAGAGCATGGCTGGGAGGTGCCCTAAAAGTTAGACATCAGCCTGGCACTTCTTGAGGCTGGCTTTTTCCCAAGCCCAGGTTCTAACCAGTAAATAGTTCTTCAGAGATGGAAGAAATTACAACATGCTACTGAGCCAGATATCTTCTCACAGATCATCAAACTTAGTATGTATATTTATACCTTGATTAAGCGATTAAGTATGCTCTCTGCTGCAAAAAACAACACTTAAACAAATAAAGGGCTATTAGCTCACTCTTATGGGCTGCATTGCCTGCAGCCATGCCACTGTGGCATCCCATCCCATCAGATCGCGGAAGCTAAGCAGGGTCGGGGCTAATTAGTACTTGGATGGGAGACTGCCTGGGAATACCAGGAACTGTAGGCTTGGGAGAAGGACCCAGCAACCCACCCCTCCCTAAAAAAAAAAAAAGAAAAAAAAAAAAACAATCAGCCATGGAAAACCTTATGAATAGCAGAGACCACTAACAATAGTGTTTTGCCTATTGTATGTAGGGTCGCTATGAGTCGGATACCAACTCAATGGCACCTAAAAACAATAACAACAACATGGGCTGCATGGGGTCCTTCCAAAGTGTATATGTTGGATCCCTAACCCCACTACCTTAGAAGGTGACTGTAGTTGGAGATAGGGAACTGGCTCACACAACTGTGGAGGTAGTAAGGCCCACGACCCAAGATCTGTAGGATGAGTTGGAAAGTTGGAGATTTGGGGATTTATGGTTTAATTCCTGTCCAAGTCCAAAGGCCTGAGACCCAGGAGAGTGGATGGTAAAAGCTCTAGTCTGAAGGCCAGCAGGCTTGAGATCCAGGAAAAGATGTTTCAGTCAGGGTCCAAAGGCTGGAAAAACTTGATGTTCCAGGCTGAAGGACATTGGGCAGGAAGAAGTCTCCCTGATTAAGGGGAAAGTGAACCTTGTGTGTTGTTGCCTTCAGGCCTTTGAGTCTCACTCACATTAGGAAGGGAAATCTCTTTACTCAGTCTAACAATTCAAATGTCAATCTCATCCAGAAATAACCTCCCAAATAAATCCAAAGTAATGTTTGGCCAAATATCTGGGCACCCCATAGCCAGATCAAGTTGAAACATAATGTTAGCCATTATAGCCCTAATACAACCAGACTAGTATCTTGGTCAAAAGAGGAATTTGGACACACAAAAAGAGAGCAAAGGCATATACATACAGAAGAAAGGTCATATGAGAACACAATGAGAATGCAGTCATCTGTAAGGCAAGTAGAAAGGCCTCTGAAGAAACCAAATCTCCTCACACCTTGAAATTGGACTTCCAGCTGCTGGAATGATGAGAAAGAACATTTCTGTTGTTTAAGCCACCCAGCCTGTAGTATTTTGTTATGGCAGCCCCAGGAAACAAATACACTCACGTAGTAAAAATGCTGATGCTTGTCCCACAGTCTAGTGGTAGCAGGGCACAGGACTTTGGAAGCCTTTGGCCTCTTCTTGTGCATTGGTAGCAGGGTCATACAATTGTGGCAGCATTGTTGGTAGGAAGCAGGGATAGGAGAAAGGGGGTTCTCCTTGTGGGGCTTCAGGATGGCAAGACCACTATGATATATAGCTGCCTAACTTTATAGGCCAAATATGTGTCAAACGGCCAGTCTAACCTGTTAAGAGAAGAAAAAAAATAAAGTAAAAACCATTTCAGACCTTCAGGAAAATGAGGGCAAAGGACATTGCATTTGGGATTGGATGTCAAATGAATCATCCTACAACATGGGCCACAACTTGGTTAGCAGAAACATTTCATTCCAGGGATGTTTTGCACACAGTGGACACTAGATAAAGGTTTTGTGGTTGAAATGTTTGGTTGAGGGTATTTATCCTTACCAGGTGTGCTTTCTGTTCTTCTTCATAGGATCCCCTTGGTACCATTCCCCCCTGGATCTTCGCCACTTGCTCTGTCTCACTGCTGTGGGACCCAGTAGCTCCACTGGGGCTTGAATAGCTTCAGCACTTGAGGCTTACCAGGTGCTAACCTGCAGGGTTGGATTCTCTGCCTAGGGACTCTGTTGTGAGGCTGACCAGCCACATGACCTTGTGTTGTCTTTTAACACGCATGGCCTTGGATGAAACACTTCACCTTGGGGTATAGGCTCTGGCTTCCCCAACAGCTCCCAGCCAGGTCCTGTAAATGCCATCTAGAACTGGGAAGAATTAGTTCCCCTGTGGAAAAAAAATTGATGACAGATAAATAAGAGATGTGCTGCCTCTTTCTCCCGCAAGCCTCCCGTGGACTATTGTTTCTCTGTGGATACTGTTTCTCTGTATAGTCTACATGAATCCCATGTGACTGAACAGACATTGTTGGTTTCTTGTGGCTGCTAATGCAAATTACCATGAACTGGATGGCTTTGAGCAGAAATTTCTTTTCTCACAGTTCTGTGTGCCAGAAGTCCAAAACCCTTAATTTCATCCACAAGCCCTTTTTTCACCAAATAACATCACATTCACAAGCTCCAACAATTAGGGGTGGATGTATCTTTGGAGGAGGACCACTGCTCATCCCACTACAGACACCCTTATTGAGCAATGAAAAAAGGCTATGTCCCTTCAAAGCTCATCATGATGCTATGGCCAGCACAGGGATACTTCCACCTTGTATGGGCCCCCCTTCATTGTTTTTCTTCTCTTCCTCATTGTTCAGAGGACATACCTCCCAAAGAAAGCATCAGTACTCAATTCTTGCCTCAGGCCCTTTTTTCAAGATGATGGCTAAAGTAATAATTAAAAATAATTTTACAGATAATTGTAGTCTTATTCCATTCATTATCATCCCTAAGCCTCAGATTTTTCACCTTCAAACATCCATTTACTTGTTGATATGTTACAAAGTAAAATTATGCATGCTAACAACTTAGCAAAAACACTTGGCATGTAATAGGTACCAAATACATGCTAGCTATAATGGTTATTAATATACAAAGAGATATTAGCAAAATATTCTGTAAGAATCTGCTCTCTACTAAAATGCAGTAAACTAACCCCTCTAGGCCTGCTGCCATACCACTGTGGCATCCCATCCCATCAGATCTCAGAAGCTAAGAAGGATTGGACCTGGTTAGTACTTGGATTGGAGACCACCTGGGAACACCAGGTGCTGTAGTCTTGGGAGATGGACCCAGCAACCCACTCCCAAAAAAACAATCAGCCATGAATAGCAGAGAAGCACTAATACTGTTTTGCTTGTCATGTTGGGTCACTATGAGTTGGACACTGACTCAATGGCACCTAACAACAACAACAACAACCCTCTAGAGTGGTAGGACCATGTGAGTGATGTCCACAGTACAAGCTAGCATCATTTCCACAATGCAGCCAAGGGACAATAGTTTCTTTACAAATCCTATCATATCCATTTGAAGAGTAGAAATGATTTTCTTACAGAACTTTATATCCATGTTGACTGAAATAATCAAGTTTTCAAGATATTACATGGTATATATATATTCATATATATGATATATATACACATATATACATGACATGAAAACAGAGCAGACAAGCAGGAAAGGGGAGGGGGAACAAGAGATTAATGAAGGGTGAATATGAATAAAATATAATGATATATAATGTGTGAAAATGTCATAATGAAACCCATCAGCTTGCCTGGGAGCTAAGAAATTGATAATAATTTTTAAAAAAATAGAAAAAGTTTTAAAAAAAGAGATCTTATATGGCTTGTCTCCAACTAACTATTTCATCTCATTTCCTATACTTCCCCCTATGGGCCCTAGTTCTTATTTTGCTGGTCTACTACTAGTTCCCAACTAGACTGACCTCCATGCTGTTCTTACTTGCCTCGAATGCCCTCCCACCCTTCATTTATTCATGCTTGCATGCACATTCAAAATACTACATGCCCTGTTGCATTAGCTCATCTAAGCACTGGAGTAGAATGGTGAAAATGGCAACAAGTCACTGCCTCTTTATAATGTACAGATCAGAGCAGAGAAAAAATATTCATGTGAAAAGTATTCTAATGGAATATGGTTAGGCTTCTGAAAGGGGTATTCCTAAGAAATGTAGGAACCAACAGCAGAGACATCAAACCTACAGTCTGCCTACCCAAAACCTTACCCTCTGTAAAGCCTGAGTAAGATACTAGCCCTTTACCACTCAGCACTAACTCTAAACCGATCAGAATGAATACTCCTATGTGTTTTGATGTACTTTACTAAGTCATGTTGAAGAGTACTTATCTTGCGCTAAGCTTGAGCTAAATACTTTTTGTATAGGTGTGTGCTTCTGGGGATAGAAAGAAGGGCCTTGCAGAGGCTAGGCAAGTGTCCTACTACTGAGCTGCAGCCCCAGCCTTAAATACAAATATACATTGTGTCACTGAATCTTTATGTCAATCTCATTAAGTACCTGAACCCCATTTTGTAGACAAAGAAACTGAAATGTAGAGACTCAATGGAATAGAACTCAACACCAAGGCTTCTCTCTTCCTAGAATCTTCTTCCCCACATTATCACTGGGCTGCCTCCTTCCTAGGTCTTGCTTCAAACATCACCTTTTCCAAGATGCCTCCCTTGACCACTCACTTTTAATAAAACTGAGTCACTCTTACTTATCACTCTGTTTTCTTCATAGCCTCTAAGGCTATCTGGAATTACACTTATTTACTTATCTACATGCTTATTGTCTGTCTTCCCCAATTAGTAAGTTCTACAGGGATAAGAAAGGTCACCTCCTCTAAGATAGGTCACTTGTATCCTTATTACTTAGAGAGGTATCTAGCACATATTAGCTCTTCAATTAAGGCTCCTTGGATGAATAAGTGAATTTAATCAAAGTCCTATAGCTAATAGGTGGCAGAGTTGAGATTTAAATCCGGATATGTCTTTCTGCCATGCCCAGGATCAAATTCCTTTTATAGACTTCCTACTGTCCATCTTATTTTAGAGCTTATTTACTTTCCTGTCTCTGCTTCCTGGTTCTGAGGGCAATGACAAGCACATCACAGACATCTTTGTATTGCTCATCTCTCATGGCTCCTGTAGGGACATGCCTTGTTCCCCGGATACTCCTCCCATATTTGCTGAGATGACTATGTTTCCATGACAACGGAGAGGAGAAGGAAGGGCTCCAAAGCCCTTCTCCATTGAGATTAGCATGACAAACTGTAGAAGAGTCTTCCTCAGGGCTCCCAACAGGCAGGTCATCAGGCCCACCCCAGGCCCAAGGTGTCATTTATGGCCTTGAGGGAGAGCTTATCTGATGCTGACTTGGCTGGTTCTCTGTGAAGTGTGGCTGCAGCTTCCAGCATTAGTGGTCCACGTCCCAGAGTGGGAGGTTTCAGCCCAGTCTCCACTAGAGGACTAAGGTCCATGTCTTCTAATTTCTTAGAACAAGATCACACTCTTTATGCCTCGGAAATTAACTCCTTGGGTGGGCAGACCTCTTGTCCAGTAGTGAAAATGGTTGAGCATTTCCGCAAAGAGGGCAGCTTTCTTCTTATGCAGGAAATGCACATAGCGCAGCAGAAATGCCCCCCACCCCAGGCATGGTGGCTTCCTGCCCGTCTCTGACTCCTGACTTTTCACATTTTCCCTTAACTAAAAAAATAAATCGATGGAACCTCACGAAGCTCCCACCCAGACCCCTTTATCTATGCCTTTGAAGAGAGCAATGAAGCATTTCTTTGGGACTTGCAAAAAATTCATTCATTGTCATCAGAAAATCCAGAGGAATAGCAAAGTCAAAGTAGCCTCCCATGCACAGCACAAGGTTGGCCACCTTTAAGGCAAAGGACCATCCTAGGAAGGAGAGGCATGAGTAATAGGGAGCCCAGGGAGTTCTGGTGCCCTCCTCCTAAGGACCAGCCACACCGATGGCAGCTGGCTCTCCTTCCCCACCTTGCTTATTGGGGAGAGATTCTGAAGAGGCAGTCCAGGGTCCTAAATTAATAGAGAAGGCAGTTGCCACAGGCCATGATTTGGCAGCAGTTAGATATGACTTCCCTCCCTCAAGAGACGCCCTTGTTAAATGAATTTTCTCCAGTAGCAGAATTCCCTTGGGTCTCACAGAACTGGCCTTTAAAAGAATGCTCCAGAAATCCAAACTCTCCTAGAAAGGCTAATGATCAACTAGAAAGGGGCGAGCAAACTTTCTCTGTAAAAGGCCAGATCGTAGATATTTTAGGCTATGCAGACGGTAGAGTCTGTTACAACTATCCCCCTGCGACTGTAAAGCAAAAGCAGCTGCAGACCACGCAGGAATGAATGTATGTGCCTGTGTTCCAATAAACTGTACTTATAAACCCTGACAGCAGGCTGGATTTGGATCACAAACTGCAATTTGCCAATCCAGCACTACACTGTAAGTCAGCAACCTTTTCTTACCACCTCTTTATCCCCAGTGCCTTTCATGTGAGGTACACAGGGGCAAGTTGTTAAAATGTTGTTTGTTGAGGCACTTATCAGCTAACAACAGTTCAAGAGAAGCAGATTGATAGCTGACCTTTCCAGAAAGAGACTATGACAGGTAGTACGCGGGTGGGGGAATTCAAGGGCTGAAGGCTGAGGAGGCAGGGCTCCAAAATCAAACTTGCCGATTCAGCAATTTTAACCGAACAGATCCCGTTGGTTATGGTCACAAATCCCTAAATCCCATAACTCATGAGATCACTGTACTCCTATTTTAAAACGACCAGAAAGTAAAGGCTGAACTCAGTGGAGATCAGTGACAAGGCGGGAACTCAGAGCACAGTCATTCTGCCCAGCTTTGGCGCTTCTGTTAGATGCCTGTATTCCAGAAAGATAGTTGCTCTTGTTTCATGGAATAAGCCAGGAGTCACACTGTTCTGACTCAGATTAACTGCTACAGCCCTTAGGAAAGGTTAGCTCTTTTTTAAAAAGTCAGCTTTGTAGAACCATGTGTTACTTCCCTTCTTCCCTTCCTTGAAGCAGAGCAACCTTGTGGTTATTATGGAATCTAAAATCTGCCTGTTGACGTCCTTCAAAGATGGTAAAAGTGATGATGGTGGTTTCAGCACCGATTTTAGGAAAGGATAACTACTATCTTAACTTCAACTGTTTTCTGGGCTACCATCTTGGTTTAGGAGGGATTGGAGCACAAAGGCCTGAATTGTGTATATTCATTGCAACTCCAGACATTTGGGGACTTGGTCCCAGTCAGGATAAGTAAGGTAATGCTACAAAAACAAATTTTAACATCTTAACCCAACCCCAGTTTATCTCTGGCACACATCACATGTCCAACACAGTTTGGCAGGCAAGCTATGCTCACTGAAGTCATTCAGGGACCCAGATAATGCAGGCTCCATAGTGACACATGCCTTCTTGGTCATTTTGTCTGGGGAAATGGCATGATAATGCATGCTCTGACTTTTAAAGTCTCTGCTCAGAAGTGTGATATCTGCTTACCTTTCATTGACCAAACAAGTGACATGCCACCTGGGTGGGCAATTGCAATCCTACCATAAGCCTGGCAGGATGACACAATTGTGAGCTGGCTTAATGACACCTATGGGATCTGATAAAGTCAGGGGAATCTGCACTCAGGGGGAATCCTGTAGCCTCATAGGAAGGCTACCTAACTGGAAGCTGGGTAATGGCATTGAGGAAGAACTCCTGAAGGCCCGAGAAAGAGCAGTTAATCCAAATATTTCAGATGGTACAGCAGATAAGAACAGTAATGAAGCAAAGGGAAATTCTTGAGGGCTAGGTTGAGGTGAACTGTGGTTGGAGCAGATACTGAGGACAACTGATAGCTCACAATGAGAGAAAATTAGACTGCCTTCTTCCTAGAATAAAGAGACTTTTAAAAAAAATCTGAGATAAATACAATGTAGTCTTTACTAGATTCTAAAACCAAATGCTATGGTTCAAACATAATTTGTTCCTTAAACTCATGCTGAAACTTTAGCCCTTTTATGAGATATAAGTCTACAGCCATACCACCCTGGTGTCTGATCTCATCTGATCTTGGAAGCTAAGCAGGGTTGGGCCTGGTTAGTACTTGGATGGGAGACTGACTGGAAATAGCAGGTGCTGTAGGCTTGAGAGAAGGACCCCGCAGCCCACTCCTGAAACAATTAGCTATTGAAAACCCTATGAATAGCAAAGAAGCACTAACACAATGCTGGGCATGGCACTGTGTCGGGGAGTGTTTTTGTTCTGCTATACATAGTGTCACTATGAGTCAGACCTGATTCAAGGGCACTTGACAACAACAATGAGGTATTCAGAGAAGCCTGGTGCTTTGGTGCACACCTGCAATCCCAGTACTGGGAAGGATGAAGAAAGAGAATCAAAAGTTAGAGGCCTGTGCTACATTGAGAGACTCTGTCTCAAAAAACAAAAACAAAACAAAAAAAAGTGAATAGAAACTTAGTCCAGGTGTGCTATGAAGGGGCCTTTGGGACATGATTAGGATTAGATAAAATCATTAGGGTGGAGCCCTTTTTAGAATCCTGGTGGCTTTCTGAAAAGAGGAAAAGAGACAGGCAGACACAGACAAGCACATATTCCCTGTCTCTTGCTATATAATATTCTGAGTCATGACTCTGCCAGCAAGAAGGCCATCACCAGATGTGGTCCCTCAACCTTGCACCTCCAAAACCATGGACCAAGATAAATCTCTTTTCTTATTAAAGTAACCTGACTCTAGTATTTCCTTATAGTAATAAAAAGCTGACTTTTGGGCACTGTGGATCACGCCTGCAATCCCAGAGACTCAGGAGGCTGAGGCAGGAAGATCACAAGTTTGAGGTCAGAGGCAACTTGTGTAACTTAGCAAGACCCTGTCTCAAAAACAATAACAATAACAATAACAACAACAATAATAATAAATGGGCTGAAGGGTGCAGCTCAATGATAGAGCCTTTGCGTAGCATGCAGGGCCCTGGGTTCAGCCCCCAGTGTTGCAAATGAATGAATGAATGAATAAATAAATAGGTAGATAAATCTTATTACTACATCAAAGGAACAAGAGGAACTTCTTGTAGTTCAAGTACAAAGGTAGTTCTGAAAGATTAGACTTTTGGCATGGCAAGGAGTGACAGATTCTGAGGAAGAAGACAATGAAGAGATGAGGAAGAAGTTGGGGTGTCTGCCCCTTCTTGGCCTGCCAGGCACACCCTCCATATACCATGGCACCAGTGCCCAAGAGGAACAGCAACAGGCCTCAGAGCAAGGCTCATATAGTTGTATGGGTTGAGCGCAATGCTCTCTTTGTTAATTCAAGCTGCTATAGCAAAGTCCCACAGACTTGGTGGTTTATAAACAACAGACATTTATTTCTCACAGCCCTGTGGGCCAGGAGCCTGAGAACAGGATATCAGCAAGGCAGGTTCTGGGGTGCAGGCTGCTATCTTCTTACTGTGTCCTCCCATGGCAAAGGGGGCCAAGGAACTCTCTGGTGTCCTTTTAGAAGACCTATAATCCCATTCCTGCCTGCAGCCATAGCAATGTGGCTTCTGATCCTGTCAGATCTTGGAAGCTAAGCAGGGTCAGGCCTGATTAGTACTTGGATGGGAGGCTTGGGAGAAGGACCCGGCAACCCACTCCCAAAAATCAATCCGACATTGAAAACCCTATGAATAGCAGAGAAGCACTGACAATAGTGTTTCGCCTGTTGTAGGTAGGGTTGCTATGAGTCAGATTCCAACTTGACAGCACCTAACAACAACAACAACAACAACATAATCCCATTCCTAAGAACTGAGCTTTACTAATAACCATCCAAACGCTCTACCTCCTATGACTGTCACAGTGGGGCTCAGGGCTTCACGGTGTTAACCTGGAGACATACTCACGCAGACTGCTCCTCTATGCAGGCAGATCCCTCTGCGGCTGCACAGAGCAAACATCACAAGGCTGCAGTGCACTGCACGAGAAATCCACAGCAGCGCCGTGCCCAGCGCCACCCACAGCCAGGGCATGGGCTCCCACTCTTACCTCTAGATGGCTCTTGCCCTCCTAGCATGGCTTCCTGATGTTGTTGCTGCCCTCTCCCTTTGACTCAACACCCCACAGAAGCTGTCTGGTTCCACTCTCAGGGCTCACCAGTGCCAGGCTTACCTGTGCCCCAGGAGGGCGAGCACAGGGTGATGCAGGGTCCATAACCCTAGTGGAGAGCAGTAGAGGAAGGTTGTGTTTACAGCCACTGAACACCCTAGACCAGGGAGTGGGATTAGAATGGAACTAGGATTTCCACAGGTAGATGAACCGGGGAATGACCTTTCATTCCTGTTATTATCCTGCCAGGTCAATAAGGCTGGCCTGACCTGCAAGAACATCTGTAACAAGGGGTACGCTCAGTGCCTGCTCCTGTTCTCCATATAACTGGGTCCTTATTAAATGTATAGTGAAAAAAATTGTGGACATGTACATTTGAAGAACTGTTCAATTTTCTTCCTTCCATAGTCATAAGAGTGATAAGAATTTAACCACAAAGCAAGCTACTGACATGTGAAAAGTTAATTAACCAAAGTGGAGGGGGAGGGGTGGCCTTTGTGCTCTACAAAACCAAGTGACCATTTAGAGTTGGATTGGTGCTTGGGGAGCATGGCTTCTAGATATACCATGCTTTGAGAATTGGTCCTTATAATCCATTCCCAAAATGGTCAGTAGTGGAGTGTGTTAACAGCATTTTAAACATTTGCAAAAACGCTAGGTAGGATTAGAGTTGGGTCTGGAATTGCTACTGTATATTAAGGCTGTTCCACCTTGAAAACCAGCATTAAGCTTAAACACTGTTGCCATAACAATGTTGAACAAATATGGGGAATTTGCTTCAGGTTTTCATCCTTTTGAGTGGAAGTGACACATTCTTCCTTGGACTAAGCATACTCCACTTCTCCCTTGGACTAAACATAAATATACATTATAATTGGATGTACCCAGGTACAGGATAAACATTTTTCAGGTAATCATAATGCTTAGGAAAAGGCAGAAGGCAGGTGGACTCCAGACAAACATTTGCCTCAAAATGCATGTATAACCTCATCCCTAAGCCCCTTGCCCATTTTCTTCCAGACAACCACATGCTGAAATGTAGACCTGGGGAAAACTGATTCACCTTTAGTAAGGTCTCGGCCCATAATTATCTGTCCTCAAGTAAACAGAAACTCTACCTTAAAACAAAGAACAATGTCTATAGTGGGAGAACATCAGGACAGAGGGTAAATCTGGCTCATTTTTTTAGGACATTGTCACCTACTGCAATACTATCCACCAAAATGTGCATTGGGCATCACAAAAACTTATGCTTAATGAAACTTTTGCTATGGCTTCAATATGTCCCTCAAAAATTAATGTGTTGGAAACTTTATCCCCAAAGTTATACACTAATGATATGTGGAGGTGGTGTCTTTGGTAACTAATTAGTATTAGGGGAGGTCATGGGGGGGGGTCCCCTTGATGGCATTAGTGGAAGGAAGACCTGAGCTACATGGTGGCTCTGTCCCACCATATGATCCCCTCTGTCATGTTATGATACAGCAAGAAAGTCCTCACTACATACTGAGCAGATACCAACACCATGGTCTTGGACTTCCCCCATCTCCAGAACCATAAATCAAAAAAATTTCTATTCTTTATAAATTACCTCGCCTCAGATATTTTGTTATAGCAACAGAAAATAGACTGACAGTCTTCCATCCTTAGATTTGCAAAATGCTTTATTCATATGCATAGAATTCTACAAAGCGTTGCTTCTGACAAAAGATCTCATCTCTCTCTCTGTGTCTCTGTCTCTGTCTCTGTCTCTCTCTCCCTTTCCCTCTCTCTCTCTCTCTCTATCTCTCTCTCTCTCTCTCTCTTTCCCTCTCATATATATACATACAAATTGTGGCAGGAGGCTCTTGTCCCTGGAGCTCATTCCATCACCCAGGAGCATCGGGCCTTCTAGAAAGTGGAATGGCTATGGGAAACTTATGTGCAATACAATTTAGGAGAGCACCCTGAAGGCCAGAATTCTGTTTGACAGGATGTCACATGTACTTTGAAGCAGTGAACAACATGTCTGTCTATTTCTCCCATAGCCATGATACAGAGGTTCAGTAACCAAGGATGGCAATGGGAATGGCTTCTCTCACTATTATACCTAATATCCATATACTGAAGGCCTGCTTTCTGTCCTGCACATTTTGGGCCTCTCTGGTTTGGAGGTCTATTTTCATACTAGAAAAATGCTTCCACCAGCTGACAAAAAAATTACTCCACTGATGTGAAAGTTGAGACCGGCAGTCAGCCATTTGGGACGCTTTTTTTATTATTATTAGAAATTTTTAATGTACATCATAATGTGATTCATTTTGACATGCTTTTCATTGTGACAATTTTCATATATGCAATTTGATAAACATTATTCATATAGGTTACCCCTTATCCTCCCATTTGGGACTCTTAATCCCCCAGAACTAGCAGATTGATCTTGATTACTAAGGAAAATCAAATTTTTATTTCACAAAACTATGTCTAGAACCCAAGGGATTCTTTGAAGCATTTCTTAGTACATCCATGTCCAACAGTAAAAGGTAATGGAAAAAGCATCTGCAGCCAAAGCAATAAGCTACTATTTTTGTATGGAATTTCCAACATTGTCAGAAAGTATGCTATATAATAGCTGAGAGCCAAAGGGATAGACTGAGAATTGCTAAATTATTCCCTCTTAGCTCCAAAGCAGGGCTGGGATTTAGCTCAGTGGGTAGAGCACTGCGCTGCAGTCTCTGAGGCCCTGAGTTCAATTCCACCACCACAAAATGGGAGAAGGGCCTGACAATCCACTCCCAAGGCAATCCCGAAGCACTCAGCCACTGAAAACCCTATGAGGGTCGCTATGAGTCGGATACCGACTCGACAGCACCTAACAACAACAACAAGCTCCAAAGCTACCTTTCTGCATTCTTCTCATTGAGTCTGAACCTACAAATGTGTCTACTGTTGTTGTTCGGTGCCATTGAGTTGGGACTAACTCATAGTTACCCTATCTATAACAGAATGAAACACTACCTGACACTGTGCCATGCCCAGCAGTATTGTCAGTGATTCTCTGATGTTCATAGGGGTTTCAATGGCTGATTGTTTTGGAAATGGGCTGCCAGGTCCTTCTACTGTTTTTGCAGTGCTAGGGATCAAACCCAGGCCCTCAGTGCACAGAGCAAGTACTCTGCATAGTCAGCTGTTAGCTCCCTGTTAAGTTTTACCAACAGAGGGCGCTAGAGGGATATCAGAAGCCTGGGATGAGGAGCAGCGGCTCAGCAAGAACCCTTCACCCAGATCGTCTACATTCAACATCCACTGAACCTCCCTTACCCAGGTGTTGGCACAGCCAGGCAAAGTCCCTTCCCCTGACCATTTAGGTTTGGATAATCCCAACCTCCTTCCAGCAGTTATGATTCTGGTTAATTTAACAGGCCCTTTTTGTCCCTTCAGTCTTCCCATATATGTGAGATCAATTTCCTCGATTATATCCCCTGTACTGAAATATCAAATATGTTTTTTTAACTTTCCTGACTAGACACTGATTAATATAGAGAGAAAGCTCAATTTCAATTTACATCTCAATTTTTTAACTTTCCTGACTGGACACTGATTAATATATAGAGAAAGCTCAATATCAATTTACATCTCAATTTACTATCACTTTTCTGAAAGTTTTTACTGGGACATTAAATTGCAAAAAAACAGGGGAAAGATGTGTAAGGAAATTTAATATAGAATTTCTGTTTTGCAAATGCCATCATCCAAAAAGGAATAGGAACAATTCCTATGAATGCCTGCTGGAAAACTAATTCATTTTATTAAAAGGTTTCCCTCTTTGTATTTGGAGGTTAACGAAATGACAGAATTCATTATTCTACCAAACAAATAATTTTACTTATTTTTGGTAAATTGCACTAAAATGCTGTTTAATTACTGTGTCCAGAATAGCATTTCACATCTGTGGCCCCAAAATCTGTTACTACTATGGACATCTGGGGAAAAGAAATGGGGCCCTCTTGTGGCCAATACAAAGACTACAGCACCTTGCAAATCTGTATTGATCATCCGAATATTCTACGTCCCTGGAATTTTGAACAGAAAGACACCTTAGGCTTTCTGCATTGAGACATTACTGAACACACATGGCATCTGTTGTTCATGCTTCTTAGCAGAGTGAAAATATAAAACACTTACAAACTGTAAACAAGTTCATTATTAACAGCCAAATTTTAGAAGGAGGAAGTTCAAGGTACAGAGAGGGTCTGAGACTGGGTGGCAGACCAGTTGAAAGAGATATCTAGATCCCTTATTTGACAGAGGTCACAGTAATTTCCTTCAGAATTGGTTCTACACACAAATAAGGCCTCAAGGCATCAAAGCAAGGGAAACTCAATAAATTCAGCAAAGGATTGACATACAGGGAGTAGGGTGCTGAAATCCACACATTATTATCCTTTATGCACAAAGACAAGGGAACCCAGTAGAGTGGAATGTTAGAGACCTCATAGGTCAAGAGGAGGCAAGAGAGCACACAGAAGGGGGAATCACTTGCGCTTGGAGGTTGATCAGCACTGAGTTCACATGTCACCTTAGCTTACTCCTAGCTGTGTGACTTAGGGCAAGTTATTTACCCTCTCTGTTTCTCAACTCCCTTGTCTGTAAAATGAAAATAGCATGGTCTACTTCAAAGCACTATGTAGTGTACTGATCAAGAGCACAAGCTTCAGAGTCAGTCTCCCTGGCTTCAAGGGCTCACCCTGATATTTGCACCTTGGGTGAGTTACTTAACCTTTTATTCATACAATAGGATCAAACAGTGCTGATCTTGCAAGATTGTTTTGAAGAGTAAATGAATATGTATAAAGATTAGACTAAGCATCGTGGATGAGTTTACCACCATTCATACTATTTAAAGGGCCTCACCATGGCTGTGCGTCATAAATACACAGCAAATGTTAGTTTTATTATTGGCTGTAAATCATCACGGGCAATTTCCTTGTTATCTTTTGCCTACCTACTTCTTTTTCTATTAGATCAAGTCATATACAATTACTATTCCTATAGATCAAAAATACTTTAATGTGGCAATTGCTCGATTAAACCTAATACAGACCAATGCTTGTCACCAGGTCACACTAAAGGCTATTGGCATGGGCATAGGACTGAGAAAAAATAGAGCTTTCTGACATCTTCAGGCCTCTGAGCCCAGGAATCATCACTGATCAAGTGCATCCTCCTTCCCCACTGATGATGACAAACACAGTGAGCTGTTTTAGTGAGACTTGGTCCTCAGCTGTCTTGAACTAGCGTTGGGAAGGAAGGTTGCAGGAGAAGGGGAGGGCGTGATGATTAGGGACTAGGTACCAGTTAGGAGCTGACCAGGGAATCAGAGCCAATTCCAAGTAGTTCCATATGTTGTTGTTGTTAGGTACCCTCTAGTCGGTGTCCAACTCATAGCGACACTGCGTACAACAGGCGAAACACTGTTGTCCATGCTTCTCTGCTGTTCATAGGGTTTTCAATGGCTGATTTGTTTTTTGGGAGTGGGTTGCCAGGTCCTCCCCCCAAGCCTATAGCAACTGGTGTTCCAAGGAGGTCTCCCATCCAAGTACTAACTAGGCCCAACCCTGCTTAGCTTCCGAGATCTGACGTGATCATACTCCGCAGGGTGACGGCTGCAGGCAATTCCATATGGGGGATCTAATATGCAGAATTAGTTACAAAGGTGTTGGAAATGATGAAAAACCATAGAGAGGACACTGAAACCACCAGAGATTAGCAGCAATGGGGAGTAGCTGCAGCCTCAGCTGCAAGAAGGATACAGAACAGAGGAGTGATGGCCTGAGGCCACAGCCAGGACCACCAATGACTGAAGGAACTTCAGGGGTCTGCCTCGCTATCCCCAGGGAGGCCTCCATCCGGGGCAAGGAGGAGCGAGGGGACTGCCCTTCCCTGCCATTCCTCAGCCTCCCACCAGTGCCTCCCTTGGCTGAAGGTACCCCAGTTGTTAAAGGAGCCTGGGCCACTTAGGTTATAGGGACTCATTCTGGAATTCAGTGCAGAGCTGGAAAAAAGAGGGAGATTGCTACAGAGCAGAGAGGCAAATGCCTGCACAGAGGAGCCAGGGTAGTGGGGAAAAGAATGGAAAACACTGGAGTTGCCAGGGGAACCATACCTGGGATGAAGCAGCTGCCATTTTGTCTCTGGTGCTTCAGTCACTATGATCCCACAGAGGCAGAATCTTGACGCTGCCAACCCTAGGCAGGCAACCCCACATGACAACAGTGGATGCCACACGAATCTATCTTTGGTGGCTTCCTAAAATGGAGAAGGGCACAGGCAGCTCTAAAGGGAAGGTTCTAGTACTCTTCCGGTGCATTAAGAGCATTGCAACAGACTGGGAAGGGGCCTGCTGTCCAGGCTCAGGGACTCAGCCCTGACTCCTGTGCTGAGCCCAGCAGCCAGGAAGCCGGACCTCAGGAAGAAAGTCCTTAGTTTACAGGTTGTCTCGCCATTGACTGTGGGAATAAGACAGTGGCCACTGGCATCCTAGTTTGAGGCCTGGGACAGAATAGTGCATCAGAGAAACCAGGCAAAGACATCATTTAGCTAATAGCATTGTACCAAAGTTAACTTCTTAGGGTTTTTTGTTTGTTTTATTTTGTTTATATTGTTTTAATTTTTTGTCTTTGTTTTGTTTTCCTTTTTTCAGTATTAGGGGTTGAACCCAGGGCCTCATGCATGCTAGGCAAGTGCCCTACCAGTGAGCTGCACCCCCAGCACCAGGGTTTCACTAAGTTATACTAGCTGCCTCTGTCCTCTAACTTACAATTCTGACTTAACCTCCTGGGGTACCAGGGTTACAGGTGTGCACCAGGGTGCCTGAACAACTTCTTAGTTCTGACAAGTATACTATGAATGTGTAAGATGTTGACATTAGGGTTAACTCTGAATGAAGGATATATAGGAATTTTCCATACTATTCTCTTCTGTGAGTAAGTGTATGTCAAAATTTGAAAAAGTGCCACTGTGATGTCCGATACCACCAGATCTCAGAAGCTAAGCAGGGTCAGGCCTGATTAGTACTTGGATGGGAGACCACCTGGGAACACCAGGTGCTGTAGGCTTGGGACAAGGACCTGGCAACACATTCCCAAAGAGCAATCTGCCATTGAAAACCCTATGAATAGCAGAAAAGCAGTATTTCGCCCATTGTATATGGGGTTGAGATGAATTGAATACCAACTTAATGACACCTAACAACAAGAGCAGAGTAGTTTCTCTCATTGGTTCAGTAGGCAGTTCCAGGGTGATTGCTGTGTAATTGCAACCTTATTACAGCACCATCAAGAAGTCAGCCTCTCCTCAAGTTCCCATAATAGTCAGGGAGCACATTGAGGAGTGTCAAAAAGACCATGTCTGGATAGATTTTGCAGACATTTCATAACATATAAAATATGAATTCACTAACTCCAGGATACTTACCAAGAAAACAGCTCATATCAAAAGGATTTGTCATGCCCCCTTTTAATCAGGCTCTGAGATGGGGGATGTTCAAGTTTAATGGACAAAGTTCATGCTATAAAGAAGTTCTTAATTCAAGACCAGTCATGATCACTGAGCACAGTGATCAGAGCTTATCTACAAATAAAATGGCCTTACATAAACACTCATCTATAAAATTCACTCTACATTACCTGTAGAAAAATCAGAGTATCAATGTGTACCTACAGACAGATGTATGTAACCAGTTTAGGAAGGAGTTTGACTCATTGACATATACTGTGAATGATTTTATTTAATTTTCCAGTTAACTGCTCTCACTGTCCTTTATCAAAATCCCCGTTTTTCCAGTGGTTGGTGACCTCCTTTAAGGTATTTCAATCTAATTCTATAATTCCATGTTCCCTTTTGGTAATCAAAACAATACTATCTGGTTACCCAGAGGTAGTTCTATGCATTTAAAAATGTCAATGTTGTATTCAATTCAAAGCTGTTCCCTTCCCAGCATAGGCTGCTACGTGGCTAATCTTTCTTCTTTTGACCTCTTCCCACCAGTTACTTCCTTGGCACTGGTCCAGGAGGAGAAGAGAAGGGAAAGTTTTCCTTTCAGGCCGGTTGTGATGAGGTTATTTTCCCCAGTAAATAATGGAACGAATGTTTGTGTACCTTAGATTTATATGTTGAAATTCTAACTGCCAATGTGATGTTATTAGAAGGTGAGGCCTTTGGGAGGTAATTAGATCATGAGCATGGAGTCCCCATAAATGAGATTAGTGTCCGTCTTAACAAAAGGATCCCAGAGAGCTGTCTTTGCTTCTTTCTGCCTTGGGAGGACACAACAAGATAGCAGCCTGCCGCTTGGAAGAGGCTCTCATGGGACCACTCCAATCTTGCATTTGCAGCCTCCAAACAGTGTGAAGTAAATTTATGTTATTTATAGGTCACTCTGTCTATGGTAATTTGTTACCCGCCCAAACTGAGAGAACCTCTTTCTGTAAACTTGTGACCCTAGTCCAGCTTCTGAGTTCTAGACTCCTCCCTGGTTACAGATGAGAACTGAAACAATGCATTATAAGGAGAGATAACCTGACTCCACTGGGATTCAGCTCAGTTGGTAGAGCACTTCTCTGCAGTCTCTGAGGTCCTGGGTTTGATTCCCAGCACCACAAAAGTGGGTGAAAGACATGGCAATCCATTCCTGAGGCAATTCCCAGACAATCAGCCATTGAAAACCCTATGAGGGTCGCAATGAGTCAGATGGGACTCAAAGGTACCTAACAACAACAACAACTTGACTCCATGCTTGTAGCCATACCACTGTGGTGTCTGATCCCATCAGATCCTGGAAGCTAAGTAGGGCCGGGCTTGGTTAGTACTTGGATGGAAGACCACCTGGGAACATCAGGTGCTGTTGGCTTGGCAGAAGGACCCAGCAACTCATTCCCAAAAAGACAATCAGCCATTGAAAACCCTATGAATAGCAGAGAAGCACGGACAATAGTGTTTCACCTGTTGTACATAGGGTTGCTATGAGTCAGACACCAACTCGATGGCACCTAACAACAACAAAAACCTGACACCATATACTTCTAATCCATGTGTGCATCCCACAACTACATTCCTCTGATAGAATCTGTCTCTTTGGTTGTCACTCCAGCCATAGCTGGTAAAATGGAACCCTAAACTCACATAATATAATCAGCCCCAATCTGAGGTTCACACTTACCACTCCTGGGCCGCTCAGAAACCAGCAGCCTGAGAGGGTAGTTTTGCCCCTTGTTCTCCACTCCGCTGAGCCCTGCTCAGATTAGACAGGGTGGGTCAGGAAGCTGGGTGTTAGTTGACTGAGAACAAAGAGTCCCAATGAGGCCCCAAGGTCAGAATGATACCAAAGACAAGGTGGCTGGGCATTCAAAACAAATTGGCCCCCAAGGTCAGAATGCTTTAATACTAAGAGCCAGATGCCAACCTCTGAAAACATATACACCCTCACTTTCTCTTTAAAAACCTTCCCCTACCTATGCTTCCCATCAAGGCCCTGCCAGCCCTATAAAACCCCTAGCCTCGCTCAGTTCAGTGCAGCAGCCTCCTCATGAGCCTTGCTGCCCGAGTGGGTTCCCTCCCTTTGCTTGTGAATAAACTTGCTCTTTGCAGGTCAGGGTGTTCTTTTGTGTCTGTGTGCCCCACTGCCCGATTCTCTCTATTATTCTGGTGCTAAAACCTGGGAGGTCGGGGAGGCTTCACCTTATGTATGAGCCCCAACGTCCCCTACACAGAAACCTTTGACCTCCATAGGGAAACATACTTTGCAGTCTGATCAATGAGTAGTCTGTTTTACCCTTGATTCTCTGACACTCCTGCTCCCATCCATTCCCTTCTGGTCTTGGTCAGCTATTTGTTTTGTCCTGGAGCTAGGCCCAACCTATGACCTTTCAGGCCCCAGCGTCCTTGGGGACTTCAGGAGTGAGAGATGCCCTCTTCCTTTGGTCATCCTCCATTCATCCAGCAACAACTGGATCCCAGGGATGCTTGACACCCAGACTCTCCTCCCCTTCCTCCCAAATGGGACTGGGACTGCCATCCCCTCCAAAAGACACGTCTTTAGGTTGTTTACTGGCCAACCTAAAGCCTCTAGGTTTTCAGTCAAAAAGTAAACCAAACAAACTTGTCCAATTTTGTAATTCCATTTGGACCCAATACAGACTGGATGATTCAATTTGACTGGAAAATGGAAACTCTGACCTTAATATCTTAACCAATTTGGATAATTTCCTCCACTATAACAGAAAATGAAGCAAGATTCCCTACCTTCAAAGCTTTCTCTCCCTTAAGACCCACCCCTCTCTCTGTGAATTCTGCTCGACCTACCACATTCTTATCTCCCAGCCTCCCCACCATGCCACCCAACATAAACCCCCTCATGATCTCCTGATAACATTTCTGCTTTCTCTTTTGAGCCCACCAATCACTGGCCCCCTGCAACTCTTCCTCCTCTACCCCTCAGAAGCTCACAGCCCATTGTCCCCCTCATCCTCCTAACTGATCTCTAAACAAGTCCTTCCCACTGCCCCACCTCTGTATTCAATAACCCCAGCTGCCTCTTCCACCTCTCTCTTCTGTCTCCCCCTCCTCTGCCTGTACCCATAGCAAAGCTCCAAAGACTATGTTATCTCTTCACAAAGTGATAGGAATCAAGGGCCCATCAGAGCACCTGTCCTCTTTTCCATATCAAATCTATCAGAAATCCCAACAAAGCTAGGACCCTTCTTGACCTGACCCTCTAACTATACCAAGGAATTTAAAATACTTCCCCAGTCCTCTGACCTAACTTACCAAGACATCTTTGTATTCTTAAATGCCACCCTGAAACCCAAGGAGGAAGAGAGAGTCTGGTGGGTACCCCACACTCATGCAGATGATTTACACCTCATAAATGCCCAAAGCCCTCCAGAGGACAGGGCTGTTCCCACCTCTGATGCACAATGGCAAAACAAACATAACCACCCAGATTGCAAATGCAGGAGCTATATGATTACATGTATTATAGCAGGGCTAGGAAGGGCCTCATTAAGGCAGTTAACTATGACAAACTAAAGGAAATTTATCAAGAACCATCAGAAAATCCAGTCCAGTTATGGCTAGACTGACTGAATTGTTTCAAGCTCACACCCACTTAAACCCTGAATTTCCTGAAGACCACCTCTTTCTAAACTCCTCTTTTATCTTGCAATCAGCCACAGACATCAGGGCCAAACTTAAAAATGTGAGGATGGCCCCCAGAACCCTACCAGGCCCCTGATGTTAGCAGCCCTGAAGGTTTTCAAAAACAGAAAAGAACAAGCTAAACTAGATAAACAGGCAAGATATAAGGCTAAAGAACAGCTGTTGGCTTCTGCCTTAGTGACTAATCAAACACAAGGAAAAAAAGGCTATCCCCACCTGTTCTCTGCCTGGGCCATGCTTCAGATACAGGACCATAGGCCACTGGGCTAAGCAATTCCCTAACCCTAGACCTCAAACTCAGCCATGTTCCCAGTGTGGACAAAAGGACCACTGGAAGATGGACAGCCCACAGACTTCTCAAAGTATGTCTGCTTCCACCCAGAGTTGCCCACTACCTGATCTTTTGGGACTGGCCACAGAGGATTAACAAACTCTGAGGCCCTGTACAACCCCCACTGCTATCTCACCACAGGAGCCTCGGGTCCATCTCATTGTGGTGAGCAAGTCTATTTCCTTTTTACTTGACATGGGGGCCACCTATTCATCTCTCATCAGCTTTCCAGATAAAAATGTACCTTATCAAATTCAGATCATGGAGGCTGAAGGAAAACCTTTCTCCCTTCTACAAACCCTTCCACTCACTTGCCAATTCCAAAACACAATTTTCACACACTCATTCCTAATCATTCCATAGTATCTTGTTCCCTTGTTTGGGAGAGATAGCTTAGAAGTTTTCATGGCAACCATATACCTAAAAGACCACATCATCTGGTCGCCAGCCACAGACAGCTCTCCTCCTCTGCCTCCAAAGCCACACCCAACCCATAGACTGTCCCCTTACCTCCTCTGAGAAATCCTTTCTTGCCCAAATAAATCTCATAATCTGGCAATCTGAAACTCTTTCAATTGCTTCCTACCACAACCTCAACTAATAAACAATTAGTCCCCACCACCCATAAATGCCCCCCCCACCTAAAAACACTTATGGCCACCACCTCCCTAGCAAAGGAGGCATTCAAACTAATTCTAAGTGGCAAAATCAGAGTACATTCCTTCTAAAACTTCTAGGAACTTGTTTCTAATAAGATACAACCTTTCCTTCCTACCTCATGCCTTCAGGAATGCCATATCTTATTTATGATAAACCCCAAAGTCCACCTGGGGCCCCTAATTCCCTAAACCCTGCCTCCTTCCTCCCTTACCCTATCCAGGAACCTTCCCACTATGGTGAAGAAATAATTTTCCTCTACATGTAGGCTTCAATGTAACTCTATATCAACTCTATATCTTCAGTGTTGTTGTTTGAAGATACAGATCTTGCAAAAGAAGACAGACAAAAAGGAATTCATATGTAGAACAGAGAAATAAAGTTAAAAGGTATAGGCATAGAAATGCTACTTGAAAAGAAAGGAATAAAGAGTGATGGAGGGAGTCTTGTCCTGGATAAAAATGTACTGATAGAAGAGGACAAGTCAAGAAGTTTTAGGCATGTTGTAGATAGCTTGAACAAATTGTAAAAGGCTATAAAAGAAGGATACAGGAAACTTGAGGAAGTAGAGGTCTTAGACAAAAAGAATAGGAAGTTGCTTATGGAAAGAAAGAAATTTAATAAAGAAAGATTTTGCCCCAAGACTGGATGGATAAATAGAAGAATGGGGGCAAAATCCAAAAGGATTAAAGGAGCAGAAAGTTTGAGAAGAGTAAACTTGTTATGAAGAGAAAACATCTCTTAAGAGGCTGAATAGTACTGAAGTCAAGGACGACATCAATGTTGCCCCCCCCATACCCCATTCTCCATATCTCTGACAACTCCCTTCCAAATGCAAAGAGCTATTCAGCTTGTACATTTACTACTAACTCTTGGCATGACTGCTATAGTTGGCACTTGGACAGCAAGACTGGGAATCTCTCTTTATGAGGTAACCCAACTCTCATAACAACTTACCAGAGCCCTAAAGGAAATGTCTCAACAAATTGACTGTATCCAAGACCAGACTGATTCTCTGGCTGCTGTGAGTCTCCAAAAGAGAAAGGGGTTAGACCACCTAACAGCAGCCCAGAGGGGAATCTGTGTCTTCCTATAGGAGAGATGTTGTTGTCCTTCCTTTCTCCTTCCTTCCTCCCTTCCTTCCTTCCTTCCTTCCTTCTTTCCTCCTTTCCTCTCTCCCTCCCCCCTCTCTTTCTGCCTGCCTGTCTGTCTGTCTGTCTGTCTGTCTGTCTGTCTGTCTATCTTTCTTTCTTAACTAATAATCAGGCCGGGTGAGAGATGGGGCAGCTCATCTCAGGGTTGTTGTTGTTGTTGTTAGGTGCCGTCGAGTCGGCATCCGACTCATAGCGACCGTCACAGGGTTTTCAATGGCTGAGTGCTTCGGGATTGCCTTGGGAGTGGATTGCCAGGCCCTTCTCCCATTTTTGCAGTGCTGGGAATTGAACTCGGGACCTTAGAGACTGCAGCACAGCGCTCTACCCACTGAGCCAAATCCCAGCCCCATCTCAGGGTAGTCTACCCATTTACAGGGACAGTCCCCTTCTTCCTGGCCAACGTCCCCCTGAAAGCAATGTTTCTATCCTTTACTGGGCCCCTCATTGTGTTCTAACTCATTCTGTTGTTTGTTCCCTGCCTAACTCAATTTTGGGGTGCCCTCCTTCAGGCACAAGCTAAGAGAATCTTCACTGGTGGTTACCCAATTTCTCCTGCTAACTCCAAGGACACACCAAAAGATCCCCTATCAACATTTGGCTTCTCCTCTCCAGAGAACAGCTACATCCGCCCATCATCACCACCCATACCTCCATCAGTAGGAGGTAGTTAAGGAGAAAGAACTCCGCCCTTATTCCTATATAACCAAAGTCAAGAATAACTGAGAACAAAGGGTCCCCAGACAAGACCCCAAGGTCAGAATGATACTGAAAACTTAGGTGGCTGGCTATTCAAAACAAACTGCCCCTCGAGGTCAGAATGTCTTTGATACCAAGAGCCAGATGCCAACTGTCTGAAAATATACACCTCCCTCCCTTTTTCTTCCAAAAACTTTCTCCTATGCTTCTCACAAAGGCCCTGGCAGCCTATAAAACCTGTAACCTCGCTCAGCTCAGTGAAGCCACCTCCTCAGGAGCAATCCTGCCTGGGCAACAGCCCCACAGCCTCACTGCCCTTGAATAATCTTCCTCCTTGGCAGATCAGTGTGTCCTTCCGCGCCTGTGTGCCCCATGTCCCTAGATTTTCTCTATCACTAGTAAGCCAGGGAAGGGAATGTTTTCCTTTCTCACAGAAACCACAAGTCTGTGCATAATTTTGGGATTGCCTTCTCTGGATTTTGGGGACAGGAAACATTTGTGCCCACCCTCTCACCCCAGAGGAAGGTGGAGTGAAGGAATGACCTATCCATACAATATTCTCCAAAAGAAACTTGGCCTTGATCTCTAGCCTCATAACTTTTGAGGGATTGGTCCTGAGCTTAGCCAGCATTTCTTACTCCTGTAACCAGAGTCTAATGCCAAGAATTAGCTCTTATTTGAACTTGGCCCTAGAAAATTCAGAGCGTCTCCCACCAGGTCACCAGCTCCACTGTGTGTAACGTCCAGGGCAGAAAAAGATCACAATTGGGACCTCCCGCTAGCCTCCTACATACACATGCATAAAAACATTTTTAAAAGAAACAGCTGTGCCCTCAATTCACTTGACCTATACGTCTCCAAGGACATATTACTTGAGATGTAATGCAGATGTTATAGATCTGTCCCCCCTAGGCATTCCTTTAAGCTTCATGTATTCTTATTTATTCTTTTTAAAGCAATAGAAGCAGAAAACTTGGAAGGTAAAAATTAGCAGTTGTCTCTTCAAAGTTCCATCTATCTAAAATTCAGAAGATGGGACAAGTTGCCTCCCCATGGGCTACTCTTCAAGACAGACCTGTCCACATCAAAGGACAAAGTACTTGGCTAAACTCATCCAAAGCCACAGCTTTGTGTTGGCCATCTGGAGTGTCCCCAGAGAACTTCACTTATGCCTCCTTCATCAGCCACTTGTATCGATTACTTAACAATCAGCCTCTCCCTGCTTCTCTCTAATGTGCTTAGACAGTGTTGACAGGTCATTATCCCAAGCTATTTCTTTCTATTTGTGTTGCTTTTTCTAGGGATTTAACTAGAAGGGAACAATAGAGGCTGAGAGGTCGAGGAGCCTTCTCCAGTTCCATCCAGGGGAAAGAAGAATTCACAACATTGAACTTTTTTTTTTCAGAGTACAAGGGGGTTGAACCCAGGGTCTCCCACATGCTGAACAAATGCTCTACCTCTATCACTGAGCTGCACCCCAAGGCCTCCATTAAATTAAAAAAAAATTTTTTTTTTTTATCTGAGACATGGTCTCACTAAATTGCACAGGCTGCCTTTGGTCTTGAACTCATGATCCTCCTGCCTCAACCTCCTGAATAGCTAGGATTACAGGCATGTGCCAGGATACCTGGCTAATATTTTGTTCATATAGACATGTGCTGGTGGCCTAACAAATGCCCAGAATAAATTAAGTATTGGGAAATAAAGATGAATACCATGTGGTCCCTGCCTTTCCAGAGTTCACAGCGTGGCAGTGGAAGCAAATGACTGAATGTCTGCTATGCTCTGGCAGGGGCTCCCTAGCTGTCTTTAGATGGTGAGGAAAGACTATAGGTAGGAAGTGATATATGACCTGGGGTCTGGGAAGAAGGCAGGAAGCTGAGGGGAAGAAGTGAAGGGGGCTTGAGTCCAAGCAAATCGAGCAACTAGGCCAAGCCCAAAGGAGTGGAGGGCTTTGGTGCTCTTGGTGCTTGACTGAACCAGAGAAGAGGATACAGGCCTTTGGGAGTGGTTTCCCTGGTAACCATATCAATAGGTCTGGAAAGATAAGCCTATTACCCTGTGTGTAGGCCACATAACTAGCTAACCCTCAGGATCTGAGTGCAGAATTACCTGTATCAAATTTTTGTTGGTGATCACATTTGTATTAAGCATTACTTGTATGCTAGGCAGTCTGCAAAGCATGAGCAAACCTCATTTAACCCTTACAAATACTCTATGAGTCAGTACTATGTATGTATACCCCATCTTACAGATGAGGAAGCAAGCTCAGCAACTGAAACAACTTTATCAAAATCATATAGCAAATAAGTAACTGAGCTAGTTTCTAATGCAGATGAATACGACTCCAAATCTGACTTTCTTTTTTCTTTTTTCTTTTCTTTCTTTCTTTCTTTTTTTTGGGGGGCGGGGGGAGATCTTGCTGTGTAGCCCAGGCTCTCCTGGAACTCGCTTTATAGACCAAACTGTTCTTGAACTCACATCAATCCTCCTGCCTCAGCCTCCTGAGTGCTGGGCTTACAGGTGTGGGCCATCATGCCCGGCTTCCAAATCTGACATTTTTAACTACCTCCCTGGTAAGAGAATTTTGTGGCACCATGTTCCATGAGTGACTATGTATATGATTTCTCTCAATTTTAGAGCCTAACTCACATCTTAGAGACCCCAAGACTCTTACTAATCAGGATGGGAATTAATTCTCTTAAGCTAAAAACAATGTTCACTTCTTTAGCTGATTCAGTCCTAAACAATGGAGCCCAACTCTCACTCAATCAATAACTCTGTTAACCCCTTTAAGGCTTATTTGTGCCTCCAGATGGGCATGACAGGTGGACTGCTCCTTTTGAAAAGATCAGCCTTCTTTCTACCCCAATCAAGGAACTATTACTTTCCTGGAAAGTTATTCCAAGCTCTACAACACTTTTTTTTTCTAATAATTTCTAGAAACTGATCCTTCCATTAAACATGAGAGGCAAGCAGGCTTTAAACACAGGTAAGTTCTTACTTAGAGCTTTTTATCAGTGAGGAATTGTGTTCAGCTCTGCTGTGGTTTGGATTTTGAGTGTCTCTAAATGGCCCATAGTTATAGGATTGGTTTCTAGCTTGGGGCTTTTGGGAGATGGTGAAAACCTTAAGAGGTGGGACCTAGTGGGAGGTCTTTGGGTTAGTGGGGACATGGCCTCAAAGGGGACTGTGGTATCCTGGTCTCTTCCTCTCTCTTTTGCTTCCCAGGCATGAGATAAGTGGTTTTGCTTCACCCCATGTTCCCCTTTTTGATGTTGTTTCCTTACCACTGGCCAGAAAGCAACGGAATAACCAATCATGGACTAGAACCTTTAGAACTGTGAGACAAAATAATCCTTTTCTCTTCATAAGTTGGTTTATCTCGGGTATTTTTTATAGTCATAGAAAGCTAACTAAGGTAAGTTCCATGTAACAAAAGCTCACCAAAATAGAGGTTTAAACAAATTAGAGGTCTTATTTTTCTCAGGTAATGGAGAATCTGGAAATAGGAGATCCAAGGTGGGGATGGTGGCCCACAATTCATCAGAGACTTAGACTTCTTTCACACTTCTGCTCAATCATCTGTAAAGGATGCCCAGTTCCTTGTGGCCACAGGAGGCCTGATAGAGTACCAGGCATCCCATGTTCCAGACAAGAAGAATAAGAAGAGCAAAGACAAAACAGTATGCCACATGAATCAACTCCTTCCTAAGTAGTTTTTCTGGGAAATTCCACACAACTTTCACATATTTCATCAGTTATAAATTGACTGCCCCTATCTGCAAGGGGGGCTGGGATTTAGCTCAGTTGGTAGAGCGCTGCACTGCAGTCTCTGAGGTCCCGAGTTCAATTCCCAGCACCACAAAAATGGGAGAAGGGCCTGGCAATCCACTCCCAAGGCAATCCCAAAACAGTCAGCCATTGAAAACCCTATGAGGGTCGCTATGAGTTGGATACCGACTCGACGGCACCTAACAACAACAACAACAACATCTGCAAAGGAGGCTGGGGAGTTTTGGGGGGCCAGTTTTATTATTTTCTAAGCTAGACACCCCCCTCACATGTCTGTCAACTTGTCGTGCTGCAGGACCTTGT
This sequence comes from Pedetes capensis, assembly GCA_007922755.1. Classification (NCBI taxonomy): domain Eukaryota; kingdom Metazoa; phylum Chordata; class Mammalia; order Rodentia; family Pedetidae; genus Pedetes; species Pedetes capensis. The sequence continues at coordinate 125,120 of VMDO01003649.1, forward strand.
GTGTTCCTTTGATGCTGAAATCTATACCACTAGGATTTCAGATACCAGCAGGGTCACCCATCATGGATAGGCTTCAACTGAGCTTCCTGATTAAGACAGATTAGGGAGAAGGGCCCACAACCCACTCCCCAAACAATTATTGTTGTTGGGTGCTATTGAGTTAGGTCTGAGTCATAGCGACCCTATGTACAACAGAATGAAACATGCCCCAACACTGTGCCATGTCCAGCACTATGTCAGTGCTTCTCTGTTATCCATAGGACTTTCAATGACTGATTGTTTGGGGATTGTTTCAGGAGTGGGCTGACAGGTCGTCCTCACATATTTTGCAGTGCTGGTGATCGAACCCATGGCCTCAGAGCAGACAGCAGCACTGTATCAACTGAGCTAAACCCCAGCACCCCCCCCAAAACAATTAGCCATTGAAAACCCTACGAATAGCAGGGAAGCATTGTTAAATATAGTGCCAGAAAATGAGCCCCCTCAGACTGGAAGGCATTCAAGAAACAACTGGGGAAGAAGAGTTGCCTCCTCAAAGTAGAGTCAACCTTATGACAAGACTGGAGTAAAGCCCCTGGGACCTCTTTGTGCTGATGTGGTACGACTAACTCAAAATGAAAAGGAACATAATAGCTATAACCTTGGGTTCAAACATAAAAAGATCATGTGCATGGCACAGTGTCTGGTAATGATTTGTTCTGTTGTACATAGGGTCGCTGTGAGTTAGACCCAAGTCAATGGCACTGAACAACAACATTAGCTACACAGAAGGCATGAGAAGAGAGGATAGCCTGGCTAATCCAAATGAGACTGCTTCTCTCTAAGTGAGAATTCAGAGGACACAAACATGCTATGCTGGGGCTCAGGTCCACATGAACCATCAGGGAAGACTTGGGTCCTGCAGCACGTGGTCAGGTGTGGATAAGGAGCAGCCCTTCTAAGAAACAAGAAGCTTAAATTTTAACTTGGGGAATGATTAGGAACTTATCTCTGGTCAGCCATGAGTCTGGAAAGGAGACCTGGGTGTTCCTCAAGGGAGATCTCCCCTTTCCCAGGCTCCGTCATTCCTCTTCTTTCTTAGTTCTGTTCTCTGGTCTCCAGTGCAAACAAACATGTGCTCATTTTTTAACAAGCCATGGTACATTCGGCATTGGTGTAAGAGAAAAAGAGTTATGTTCTGCCTTGTAAAGGCAACAGTATGGGGAATCTGATTCTGAAAAGCAGATCCAGCCTAACCACTATCAAAGCTTCGTTCACCTTTGAATTCAAGGTTTTGTCCCCAATCCATGATTTTGATTATGCTGCTAAGAGCTTACATAAAATTGGTTGTTTATTGTTGTTGTTGTTGTTGTTAGGTGCCGTCGAGTCAGTATCCGACTCATAGCGACCCTCTGTACAACAGGGGAAAGACTACTGCCAGTGTTTCTCTGCTGTTTATAGGGTTTTCAATGGTTTTGGGAGGGGGTTGCCACGTCCTTCTCCCAAGCCTACAGCTTCTGGTGTTCCCAGGCGGTCTCCCATCCAGGTACTAACCAGGCCTGACCCTGCTTAACTTCTGAGATCTGATGGGATCAGATGCCACAGGGCTACAGCTGCAGGGCTGTTGTTGTTGTTAGGTGCCATCAAGTAGGTATCCAATTCATGGTGACCCTACGTACAACAGGTGAAACACTATTGTCAGTGCTTCTCTGCTATTCATAGAGTTTTCAGTGGCTGACTGGTTTTTGGGAGTGGGTTGCTGGGTCCTTCTCCCAAGTCTACAGCACCTGGTGTTCCCAGGTGGTCTCCCATCCAAGTACTAACCAGGCCTGACCCTGCTTAGCTTCCAAGATCCGACGGGATCAGATGCCACAGTGGTACAGCTGCAGGCACATGAAGTTGGTAGTTTTATTAAATTCAGCTATTTCAAGATGGAATATACTTTAATGGGCATAGATGAAAGCTGGGAGTTACAAAGAAAAAAAAAATAGCTGTGTCCTTTAGTCTTACTTAGGAAATATTTGGGCTGGTGCTGTGGCTCATACTTGTAATCCCAGGGACTTGGAGGTGGAGGCGGAAGGATTGCAAATTCAAGACCAGAGGCAGTTTGCATAACTTAGCGAGACCCTGTCTCAAAATAAAAAGTAAAAAAAATGGGTTAGGGGTGCCACTTATGTAAGCACTAGGCCCTGGTTCAATCCCTGAGTATCACAAAAGAAAGAAAGAAAGAAAGAAAGAAAGAAAGAAAGAAAGAGAGAGAGAGAGAGAGAGAGAGGGAGGGAGGGAGGGAGGGGGAGAGAGAGAGAAAGAAAGGAAGAGAGAGGGAGAAAGAAAGAAAGAAGAAGGAGGGAGGAAGGAAGAAAGGAAGGAAAAGGAAAGAAAGAAAGAAAGAAAGAGAGAAAGAGAGAAAGAGGGAGGGAGGGAGGGAGGGAGGGAGAGGGAGAGAGAGAAAGAAAGGAAGAGAGAGAGAGAAAGAAGAAGGAGGGAGGAAGGAAGAAAGGAAGGAAAAGGAAAGAAAGAAAGAAAGAAAGAAAGAAAGAAAGAAAGAGGGAGGGAGGAAGGATGAAGGAAGGAAGGAAAAGAAAAAAGAAGAGAAAAAAGAAAAGAAGGAAGAAAAAAGAAAATATTTGTATTCATTCATTCATTTTATTTCACTTCACGTCATGGAAACGGCTCTGTGCGCTAAATTCAGGGTATATAGTGCAGATACTGAGAATTGTTACATGCCCTTGAAGTATTGGATAGAAACAAGTGATTAGCCAAGTACAGTCCAGAGTCACAAGAGTCTTAGAACATGCAAAAATAGAGCCACCAGAAAAAGACTGGAGGAAAGATCATGGAAATATTCTTGGGAGAAATGAAATCTGCAACCTGAAGGATCAACCTTCGGGAACACTGTAAAGTCAATCCTCGCTTAAACCAATGTGACCAACTCCTCATGTTGGATTCAGCCCTCACCTATTATGCATGTTGTTGTTTTTAGGTGCCATCTACTGGGTACCATAGGATTTTCAATAGCTGATTGTTTGGGGAGTGGATTGCTATGCTCTTCTTTTTTGCTGTGCTAGGGATCAAACCTGGGTCCTCACAGAGTGCACTCTACCAACTGAACTGAACCCCAGCCTCATTTTGTATGTACTTCATACATAATAGGAGGGTGCTGTGGCACATGCCTGTAATCCCAGTGATTCAGAGGTGGAGACAGGAGAATCACAATTTTGAAGCCAGAGTATAACTTAAAGAGATCTTGTCTCAAGATAAAAAGTAAAACTGAGGCTGAGGATACAGCTCAGTGGTAGAGCTCTTGCACAGTATGCACGAGGCTCTGAGTTCAATCTCCTCAGTTTAGGGGGGGGGGAAATATATATGTATATGTACATGTTGTTGTTGTTAGGTGCCGCCGAGCCAGTATCTGACTCATAGCGACCCTCATAGGGTTTTCAATGGCTGTTTCGGGATTGCCTTGGGAGTGGATTGCCAGGCCCTTCTCCCATTTTTGTGGTGCTGGGAATTGAACTCGGGACCTCAGAGACTGCAGTGCAGTGCTCTACCAACTGAGCTAAATCCCAGCCCATATATATATATATATATATATATATATATATATATATATATACACACACACATACATACACACACACGCATATATATGTTGTTGTTGTTAGGTGCCATCGAGTCGTTATCCAACTCATAGCGACCCTCTGTACAACAGGGGAAACACAATTGTCAGTGCTTCTCTGCTGTTCATAGGGTTTTCAATGGCAGATTGATTTTTGGGAGGGGGTTGCCAGGTCCTTCTCCCAAGCCTACAGCTTCTGGTTTTCCCAGGTGGTCTCCCATCCAGGTACTAACCAGGCCCGACCCTGCTTAGCTTCTGAGATCTGACGGGATCGGGTGACACAGGGCTACAGCTGCAGGCATACATATATATATACATGATATTAATAATCAAAGCTAAGATCATAGGTAAATTCAGTTTCAAACCAAATATCAAAAGGAGAAATCAACGCAGCAAGTACAGTAAAGACTACACCCTCATATTAGCAGGTAAGGAAAGCTTAACATGGGTGGCCTCTTCTTATAGAGCAGCAATGTCAAAGTGAAACGCTAGGTGGTGGTCTTAGCACAGTTTGCTGTCTGATGTCTGATGCAGCAGTGAAGTTTTGTTCTCCTCCAGGAAAAATAAAGCAAAATGCTGGATACACATCATGAAACTGATTTTGTAGGAAAGATTAACCTCCCTAATGGTGATATTTTCCTACAAAGAACAGTAATCTAGCTTTCATTAACAATAAACATTTTCTTGCAGATAGTCCCATCTTCCTTGCAAAAGTGAAGGGCAACCAGTAAAGGGGCCTACGCCTCCTCACTCAGGCAGTTCTATAAGGGGGCACCACAGCTTCTGTATACTGAAGCCTGGAGTTCTACTTTCAAGTGGCTCCCCAGCAACCTTGACTATCATTCAGCTTCACAGTCTCTGAGGAGAAGCTTCCGGCTTGGGAGAAGTTGATAGAAATTCTTAAGCAATCAAACGCTGAGGCTGGGCCTTGATACCAAGGCTGGCCTCCTCGTCTAGCAAGTAGTCAGTGCTGGGTGAGAGGAGTAGGCCATACTATGTGAAACATGTTAAAGCTCCTTGAATAAAAGGAATCATGAAAATACCAGATGCCAGCAATAAGTTTCAAAGACAACAAAGGTAAAGGGAGACTCAGCTTCTTAAACCTATTCCCATAACAGAGAATTAGACAGCACAAGACAGAGAAGGAAGAAAGAAGGAAATATTACAACTGAAAGTATTTTAGGCGAACAGGTAAATGTAGATAGCATTTATTGTGTTTTAAAAGAGTAGAAGCTTTTTAAAAACAGTTGCAAAGAAGGAACCAATCAATACAAGACACAAGTTGGGAATAAAAAGGTAGACGATGATTTAGCCTTGAAAATACTTTAGGCCAGGCGTTATATTTTATCTAGTTCCCAAACACCTCTCAAAGAAGTACTCCTGATCTGTGACAAATTTGTCACTGAAGAGAAAAATAAGGATATTGTGAGCAGTTTTTCAAAAAGCTAGCATGTTGAACTCAAAGAACTTACTTTTATTCTGAGATTAGCTCTTTCCTACATTTTTGTGGTAAAAGTTTTTTTTTTTATAAGAAACATTTTTAAAAAATCCTCTGGTATGGTCAGAGTAGAGTTGTTTATGTGTTATTAATATATTGATAATCAAAGCTAAGAGCATAGGTAAATTCAGTCCTTATTTGACAAACTCGAAGTTAGCGTCATCATGTACCATGTATTTTATTGAAATGTTCCTGGTCTGGGCAACCCAGACTAAATCCACAACCCATTTAAGAGCAAAATCATTAGCCAGATGTCATTTGCTCATTCATTCATCAAATATCTGTAGAGTCCAGGCCATGCATGGGCCGCTGTGGTGAGCAGAGAGCAGGACTGATTGAACTCCACCCTCCAGAACAACCATCCGGCAGGAAAGTACAGGGCTCCAGGAGGCTGAGGACCACTGTGCAAAGGGGAGGATCATTTCAGGACAGTGGTATAGTAAGCTTAGAGTGCACATAGAATAATTTTTGACATTTTATGTAAAACTTAGCACTGAATTTTTAAAAATCCAGCTTGGATGAACAGTGTGTTTCTGTCTTTTAAAAATCAAGTAAGTGAGTGTCTGCTACTATTGAGTTACTTAAAAAAACATGTATCTGTCCCTAGTTGTGATAGTACTTGGGCTTTCTGTCCAAGGCATGAAGTTGGCTTTCTCTATATAGTGCACCATAAAAGGAATCTGTAAGGATGGAGCTGCAGAGGTTGAAATAATGAATATCTCATACTTGTCCTGAAAAGGTAGACCAGGAAGATGTACAAGGTAGTAGGTAAAAGGTGAGTCGTTTCACACCCCACCAAAGAAGGAGGAGCAATCTGTTCAGGGAACCCGTGGTTGCACCCTTTTCAATGCATGCAGGCATCTCTAGAGGATAGGCAATCAGCTGGTCCCATTGTTTCCAATGTGACATTCCCCAATTCCTGGTGGATCCTGGGATCATTGGGTTTGTACATAAAGCTCAACACCTCTCAACTATCAAATCAGCAGAAGGGTTTAAGTTAAAGCAGACTGATAAGATCACCCAGCAGCTTGCACTGGTATCCATGGTGACACACTGAGCGCTTACTCACCCTTCAAGTCCAGCAACATGAAAAATTAAAATGAACTATTTTTAAAATTATATTGACCTAAAATATAGGGATCTGAGATAACAAACAAAAATTAGTCTCTGTTTCTAGAACAAAATGGACAGATACAGACACAAAAAAGGAAAAGGGTCCAGAAACTAGCTTCCAGGTATGATTTAATTTATAAAATAATACAGAGATTGGTTATAAGCATATATAAGAGAATTATTTCAATGCATTACCTGGAGCATCACTTTATAAGATTTCCAGGTACTAAAGGGATTGTTTCAGAATGAGTACGACCTTCTCAATTCTTCCACTGGGAACTGAGTTCTCATAATATTGAACCACTCTGCTTTACTTTACATTTTAAATTTACTTAAAAGTATTTTTTTCCAGCCAGATGCAGTGACACACACATGTAATCCAAGCAACTCGGGAGGTAGACACAGGAGGATTGCAGGTTTGAGGCCAGAGGCAGCCTGTGTAACTTGTCAAGACCCTGTCTCAAGATAAAAAGTAAAAACTTGGCTAGGGGTGCAGCTCAGTGGTAGGGCTGTTGCAAAGCATGTGTGAGACCTTGGGTTCGACCCCCTAGTACCACAAAAAGTAAAAATAAATTAAAAATAAAAATATTGTTTTCACAATATTCCCTTCAGCCGAATGTATCTAGGCACCTCTGATCCTTCCCATCCACTCTGGGCCACCAGTGGCATGACTAAGGAATGTCCTCCCTACCATACAGCAACTGCCAACTTGGATCTTTCATGTATCCCTGGATTTTCCCTCCTGGATCCCCTCAGATCAACTTCACATAGGTCCCTTTTCCTAACCATGCAGGAGTCTTTCTGTTTCCAACATCTGACTAGTTAAATAGAATTCCCAAACTTTGCCCACCTACCTTGGGCTTCCAGGTTTCCATACTTTCCTTCTGGCTGGATTCTTCCATGGATGGATCTACCCTCAAATGCTCCCTCTTTCTATTGTTTGTTCAACAAGCAACTTCCTATAGACCACCCTTGTTGGTCAAGACCTTGGGCCACTCTCTTTGAGGACTACCTTCCAGACAGCCTCTCCAGACACAGACTGGCTCAACAGGAGGACCTGGACAATAGTCATTGTCCACTCTGATTCCTTCCTGCCTTCTTCCCTCCCTTCTTTCCTTCGTAAATCCAACATTAGATCTCAAATCAAAATCCCCAGTTCATGACACACTATGTCCATGGATCTATGCAAGGCTCCTTTCTAGTATGTATGTATTTATATATTTCTTGTGAAAGAAATGCTGCAGTCTTGTATGCACATACTTTCAAAATACACAAACAGCATTGCATTGTACACCTTATTCTGTTTCTCACTCTTTCACTCAACATTCAGGTTTCAAGGTCTCTTCATGTCACTCCACATGTATCAAGTCTGCTACTCACTGCTTTATAATATTTCCTAATGTATATTGTGTGTATACTTCTCCACCCACCTCCCCAGTAGGGAACTGCAGATTGCCTCCACCTTCCTGAAAAGGAATGAGCATTTTCATATATGCCTCTTTATAGACCTGTATGAGGTTTTCTCTGAGATGTGAACCCAGATAGCCCACTTACAATAAACCTCTGGATTCTCCAACAGGACTGCTGGATCATGGGAAATGCATGCTCTGAATTTGACCAAATAGGGTTGGTAGCTCATGAGGACATATATAGCTCCATCTCTCTGCCACGCTTGGCATGAGCTTCAGCTTTGTAATATGTGTTAATCTGAAAGGTGTAATATTATCGGGGTTTTGTTGTTGTTGTTGTTTTAATTTGCACTTGTTGCAAATCCCACTGAGTTCGAGCATATTATCATAGGGCTGATATCACTTTCAGTTTCCTCTTCTTTTGAATCATGTTCTTTTCCTTTGACTATATTTGTATTATAGTTCCCAAGTTCCCTATTAGTTCTCTTTCCTTTATCCATGATTATTACTACTATTATTGTTTTTTAGGTACTTAGGGGTTGAACCCAGGGCCTTGCATATACTTTTTGGGCTGCACCCCCAGCCCAATTTTTATTTCTTTATTTTGAGTCATAGTTTTGCTAAGTTACATGGGCTACCTCTGGCCAGAAACTCACAATCCTCTTGCCTCTGCCTGTGAAGTCGCTGGGATTACAGGTGTGCACAACCGCATCTGGCACCATGATTATTAAACAGAAAAGCTTATTTCAATGTAATTATACCTGTCACTTTTAGCCTCATGATTTCTACTTCGAGGATTTTGTTTAAGACATCTATCCTCATCTTTGAATAACAAAAATATTCTGCATATCTTCTATTAACTTTATGCTTTACCATGCATATTTTAGGTGTTGTTTGTTTGTTTATTTGTTTAATGCACTGGAGATTGAATGCAGCTCTTGCTCTTGCTAGGCAAGAGTTTTACTACTATATCCCCAGCATATTTTAAGGTCTTAAGCCAGCTTCAGTCTATCCAAGTATGTGCTACTAGGCAGAATACAGTTTTCTCTCTGAGCCCTAACATGCGTTTTATTGGTCAATTTGTCCTTTCATCAAAACTGTACTGTTTTTATTACTATGACTTTATGGTAGAGTAAATTACCACCCCAATCTTTTCTTCTTCTTTTTCAGAGTTGACTTAGTTACCCATGATCCTTAAACTTCCTTATCAAATCTAGATAAAATTATTGAGCTCCTAAAAAATGTAGCTGGAGCTCCAATTGAGATTTCATTGAATTTATAATGCCTTTACAAAGAACAGACATCTTTATTATATTAAGTCATTCCATCCAAGAGCACAGAATAACTCTTGTTTTATTCAGATCTTGTTGATATCTCTTAATAGAGTTTCCTACTTTCTTCATTGGGATCTTAAGTAGTCATTTCTTAATCAAATTGTTTTGATTACTTTATAATACTTTAATACTTTATTATAATACTTTATAGTACTTTATAATAATATAAAGTATAATTACTTTATAATAATTTCTGATGTCTAGTTACTTTTGGTGTCTTTTTTTTTTTTTTTTTTTTTTTTTTTTTTTTTTTTTTTTTTTTTTTTTTTTTTTTTTTTTTTTTTTTTTTTTTTTTTTTTTTTTTTTTTTTTTTTTTTTTTTTTTTTTTTTTTTTTTTTTTTGGTGGTACTGAGGGTTGAACCCAAGGCCTCATGCTTGTGTGCTTTGCAAGTGCTGTACCACTGAGCTGCACCCCCAGCCCATTTTCTTACTTTTTGAAACAGGGTCTCAATAAATTATGCAGACTGCCTCTGGTCTTAAACTTGTGATCCTCCTGCCTCTGCCTCCTGAATTGCTGGGATTACAGGTGTGCACCATTGCGCCCGGCTTATCTTATTATTTTTCTCTTCAGAATGTTTCTGTATTTTCTCTTTTAGAAAAGATTATTTATTGAAATATAACCTCCACATGTCTACAGCCATGCCACCCTGGCATCCGATCCCATCTGATTTCAGAAGCTAAGCAAGGTTGGGCCTGATTAGTCCTTGGATGGGAGACTGCCTGGGAATACTGGGTGCTGTTGGCTTGGGAGAAGGACCCAACAGCCCACTGCCATAGCAAGCAACCATCAAAAACTCTATGAATAGCAGAGAAACACTGACATAGTGCCCAGCATGGCACAGTGTTGGGTAGTGTTTCATTTTGTTGTACATAGTATCTCTATGATTTGGATCCAACTCAATGGTACCTAACAACAACCATCACCTCCACACAGAAAAGTGAACTAAAATTTTTTTTTACAGCTTAATGGCTATTTATAAAGTGAATATATACCAGTTATACTGGAGATATCATTAAATGTTCTTTGATCAACAGTTAGGTGTTGGTGAATCAGGTCAGAATCATAGTGACCCTATGTACAATAGAATGAAACACTACCCGACACTGTGTCATGAACATGATTATTTTTATGTTTAAGTCAATTGTTGCAGACACTGTGTCAATCCATCTAGTTGAAGGTCTTCCTTTTCTTCATTGACCACCACTCTCCAAAACATGATGTCCTTCTCTAGGGATTGGTCCTTCTTGATTACATGTCCAAAATACCTAACGTGCCCTCTACCAATCCTCATTTCCAAGGAGCAGTCTGGTTTCACTTCTTCTAGGATGGATCTGTTGGTTCTTTTGGCAGTCCATGGGATATCAATTTTTGTCTCCAGCACCATAATTCAAAGTATCAATGCTTCTCCTGTCTCCCTTATTCACTGTCCAGATCTCACAAGCATATGATGCTACTGAAAATGTCTTGGTACAAGTAAGGCACACTTTTGTCTTCAATGTGACATTTTTACTTTTCAACACTTTAAAGAGATCTTTTGCCACAGCTTTTCCCAATGCAATGCATCTTTTGATTTCTTAACTGCTGCTTCCATGGGTGTTGATTGTAGAACCAAGTAAAATAAATCATGGACAACCTTAACCTTTTCTTCACTTATCATGAAGTTGCATACTGACCCAGTTGTAAAGATTTTTGCTTTCTTGATGTTGAGGTACAATCCATACTGAGGACTGTGTTTTTTGATCTTCATCAGCAAGTGTTTCAAATCCTCTTCACTTTCAGCAAGCAGAATTGTATCAACTGCATAACGCAGGTTGTTAATGCATCTTCCTCCAATCGTAATGCCACCTTCTTCTTCATAAAGTCCAGCTTCTCAGATTATTTGTTCAGCATGGAGAGTGGAGAAGTATGGTAAAAGGATACAGCCCTGTCACACACCTTTCCTGACTTTAAACAAGCAGTGTTTCCTTGTTCTGTTCAAGCAGATGCTTCCTGGGCTATGTACAGATTCCTCATGAGTACAATCAAGTATTCTGGTATTCCCATTGTTCAGATTGTTATTCATAATTTGTTGTGGTCCTCACAGTTAAATGTCTTTGCAAAGTCAATAAAACATAGATGGATATCTTTCTGGTAGGCTCTGCTTTCGGCTAATATCCATCCGATGTTAGCAATACTATCCCTAGTTCCACAACCTCTTCTGAATCCTGCTTGATTTTCTAGCAGTTCCCTGTCAATATACTGGTGCAGTCACTTTGGAATGATCTTTAACAAAATTTTACTTGCATGAGGTATAAAAGATATTCAATCTTTAGATATTTCATAGTTTTGGGGTATATTGTGAAAAGTATCTTCTTTTTTAAAAATGTCTTTATAAATGTCAATAGTTGTTTCTAGTATAGAGTAACGCTACTGATTTTTATAATTTGCATCTGGATACTTTGCTGAACTCTTTTATTTTCCAAATAGTTCATTGGTTATGCTATCAGTTTTCTATGTGGATGGTCTTGTTCAAGGTAAATGACAATTATTTATTTCCTTTCAAATTTTTCTGCCTCTTATTTCATTTCTTTTCCTACAATGCATTTGCCCAGGGCCCCAATATTAAGTTAATCTGTGGTAGCAATAGTGATTATCCTTGTCTTGTTTTTGATCTTAGGTGGAATTCTCCTATTTCTATAGCACATATGTTTGTTGTAGGAATTTGGCATATGACCTCTGTAAAATTAGGATATTTCTTTCCTGATTTGATTTTCTAAGAATTCTTGTTTTTAATCATAGTTACTGAATATTATTAAATGCTTTTTCTGGTTTTACTACGATAATCTTCTAGTTTTTCTGCATTAGTTTATTCATGTGATAAATTATATTGATTTATTGGTTTTCTGATGTTGAATCATCTTTGCTTTCTTGGTGTTAAAACTTTCTTAACTGTGTATTCTTTTATCTAAAATGTCTTACCTTATATTAATTATTAATACATATTAATAATATATTAATTAATTGACCATGTTAGGGATACTCTGTTAGTTTGGCCTCACTAATATTTTATTAAGATTCATTTTCATTTTTTTGTTCTCTCTTATATTGACTTCTGCCTTTAGCTCTATTATTTCTGTCTTTCATCCTTTGTTTTTTCAACTTCTTAAGTTTAATGCTTTCAAACTTTTACCTTCCTCAATTTTTTTTCTTCGATACAGGAGGATTGAACCCAAGGCCTCATGTATGCTTGACAAGTAGTCCACCACTGAGCTGCACCCCAGCCCCTTTTTAAAAAAAAAAATTATTTTTGAGACAATGTCTTGCTAAATTGCACTGACTATCCCTGGCCTCAAACTCAAGATCCTCCTACCTTAGACTCCCGAGTAACTGGGGTTACAGGCATGCACCACTGTATTAGGCTACCCTCCCCTACTTCTTTAATTTGCATTCAACCTCCTTTGTTTCCTGCTAAATGTATTTAAAGCTATAAATCTAAGTGTTTCATGAGCTGTCTCCCACAAATCTTTATGTGTTCTGTTTTCATGGCTCATTCAGTTCTGAGTGATTTTGTATTTGTTATTGTTGTTGTTGTTAGATGCCATTGAGCTGGTATCTAACTCATAGCAACCTTACATACAACAGGCGAAACAGTATTGTTACTGCTTCTTGGCTGTTCATAGGGTTTTCAATGGCGGATTGTGTTTTGGGAGTGGGTTGCCAGGACCTTCTCCCAAACCTACAGCACCTGGTGTTCCCAGGTGGTCTCCCATTCAAGTACTAACCAGGCCTGACCCTGCTTAGCTTCCAAGATCTGATGGGAGCAGAAGCCAGAGTGCTACGGCTGCAGGCATTTTGTATTTACTTTAAGATTTTTTAAAATCATTCTAATATCTAACTCAAATATCTGGGCACATTGGATTTTTAGACATCTGAGATTATTAGTGTCTAGACATGAGATTTTATAACTTTCCTTAGATACTGATTTCTAATTTGATTGAATAAAGTCAGATAATTATGGGATATTATTTAGAACTTTGCATGATTAATAATTGCGAAGGTTCCATATGTGCTTAAAAAGATAGATATTTTCTTTTGGGTGGATGCTGACCAAATGGGGAAAAAGAACATGTGTCGATATGTGCCATGCAAATGCAATGGCTTAAGATTATGAATTATATTATTCACATATTCTAAATTTATGAGGCTTTTGCCTACTCAATGTATCATTTTTGAGTGGGAAGTGTTAAAATTTCTTGTTATAATAGTTGATTTAGGTATTCTCTCTGAAAAATTGCAAGTTGTCTCATTATACATTTTGATGTTCTATAGTTTATTTCACAGGCCTTTAGCTAGTAATGGTTACATATTATCATTGTATGTCTTTTTGCCAGGATATACCCTTTTTCTTTGTCTTATGACATGTTTTGCCTCAAATTCTATTTTTCCAGCTGTTACAATCTGTCTACTTCTATTCATTTTTTATTTAGTATACCTTGTTATATCCTTTTTATTTTTAAATTTTCTATGTCCTCCTGATTTCAGTGTGTTTTTCTCCTTTTTTTTTTTTTTCCACCGCTGGGGGTTGAACCCAGCTGAGCTGCACCCATTTTCTTTTTTCCTTTCTTTTCTTTTTTTTTTTTTTCTTTTTTTTAGACAGGGTCTTGCTAAGTTACACAGACTGCCTCTGGTCTCAAACTTGCCATCCTCCTGCCTCTGCCTCCCGAGCCACTGGCTTTACAGGTGTGCACCACCATGCCCTGCGCTCAGTGTGTTTCTCATAGACTGTATAATATTATAATATTTTTAGCATTCTGATGGTCTGTCTTTATAGTGTAAATTTTAAACTATTTGCACCTAACAACATTTATTATAATTGTAATATTATTACATTTCTGCTTTATGTTTGTCATTTATTGCATCTTTTATCTCGTATGCTTCTTTGCTCTTTTCCTTCTTTCCACTAGTTAAACTTTCTCACTTGTTTAAAAAGTGTACATTCTTTT